>CAUDMG010002816.1:827500-910000 GCA_958450375.1 Homarus gammarus | reverse complement strand
TTTTATTCAACACATCATTAATAAAAAAAAACAAATACAAACACCTTTATCAAACAAACTAAATATATAAATAATAAATAAAAGCAAATCTTATTTCTTAAACAAATAAACAGGAAAATACTAAACATCAGAGATAATTATATAAACTGATATATATTTTCTTTATAAACAGTTTGTCTTCATTACAGTGGTATAACTATTACACACGCACAGAAATTATAGCCGAGGATTAAATTAATAATTATATAACTCAAAACAGAAGATATTTATAAGAGACGAAATTATATAGAGTTTTATTTTAAGTCGACAATGAAGAACATGTTAGATGGATTTATAGAAACGACTGCGGAAAAATAAAATAATAAACGAACCAAGATTTTAACATGGGATATATACTGTTTGTGTTTGTGTGTATGTGTGTGTATGTTGTGTGTATGTGTGCGTATCCATTCATCATACTCAATTGGACTCTCATTCCTGGTTTAATATGACAAACAGACACACTATTTCTTCGGCCATAATAAAAATTGAATATTCCTCTATACGAATCATCAATAATATATTTCTACACCTATCAATTCATCTCTATGTAAATCATTATAAATTCCTCCCCAACCACTATATCAATCTTCTTAAAGCTTGTATCTAATAAAAAATATATCATTCCATTTTAAGGTTATTTTAGTCTTTTTAATTATATGTCTTCCTTCCTCACTATAAAAAAAAATTAGAAAATTGTATTGAAGATTAGAAAAATGTGATGCAATGAATAAACAAAGGAAGAATTACAGAAAATTGAAGATAATAATTAAAAACGAAAAAAAAATAATGAGTAAAACAAATAAATTAATAATATGAGAATTCTAAACAAATATCGAATACAAGAAAAACAAGATAAAACATATAATTAAACCCAAAACAAATGAACAGATAAAAATATTCTAAGGATGAAGAAAGAAAAATAAAATAAAACACCGAATCAAAACAAACCATGATAATAAATGCAATAAATGGAAAACTTAATAAAAATACAATAAATGGGGAAATAAATCAATAAAATGAAAGAGAATAAAATAAAACAACGAATAAATTTGAATAAGACAAAAAAAAACAAATGAAGAAGGAAAAAATATATAAAATAAAACAAAAACGTAAAAATAAACACGAAAAAAAATTAATAAGATAAAGCAAAATAAACAAACAGGGAAACGATCAGAAAAACGAGACGTGAAACAAGCGAAGAGAATCAAACACAACCAAATAAGTTACAAATAAAAAACAACAATAATGGGATACCAAACAGGTACCCTCAATAAAAAGTGAGAATTAAAACAAACAGCAAAACAATAAAAAAAACACACAATTAAAACAAGCAAAATACAAAATACGTTAACCAGCTATTAAGGAAAAGCATAAACACACGAAAATTAACAAAAGTAAGCAATAAAAATAAAAAAAACACCAAATGGAAACCAAACACGATTTACAAAAAAAAAAAAAAAATAAATAAAAGCAATTCTTAAACACAACAAAACAAGGAATTATTAAGAAGCGAAAAAAGAAGTAGAACTAAACACCTGAAAACCAGATTGAACAGAACACACACACACACACACACACACACACACACACACACACACCTGAGAGAAGTCACTAAAAAAAAAAAAAAAGTGTAAGGAACATTAGTGTGTGTGATGAGACAGCGATACTCGACAGTGATCATCGTCAAGTATGTTACGATAATGACAGTGATATCTGAGCAGTGAATCAATAGGCTATACCCCACCACCACCACGCTTCTTAAAACAGGAATCTACCTACACACACACACACACACACACATACACACACACACACACACACATTGTATCTCTCTTTCATTCAATTCTCTCTTTTTCTTAATCCTTGTTTGATAATTTACTCTAGATTCTCTCTTACATATTCGAGTGTGGAGGAAATATACAGAAATTTGATGAAAACGCAGAAAAATATATGATGGTGAGAATGACAGTAATAACAAATATATACGTCGTTGTTGCCCGGAGCTCTTAAAGTTGACCCATTCCTGAGAAGAAAAAAAAATCACAAACTAGCAATTGAAATAGCCATCAGTAAACAGTTGTAAACAGCTAATTTAAAAAGGATTACTTGTTTGTTTAGGGTTGTAGACAAATTACCGAGTTACACACACACACACTTGTATACTATTCAACACACTCAGATTTCGTGGGTAAATTCTCAACAACAATAACAACGCTGACGAACTTCAACTACGGTGTATTGCACTTGCCGTAGTTAGGGTAGAGGCATATATCTAAAGACATGACACGGCAATACTAGTAATAGCTATTTGAAATACTATCAGCTAGTAGTGACGATTTTAGTAATCCGTCGAGCTAGTGAGGACATTATCTTCAACTAGTCCGATGCATAATAATAACAACAACAACAACAACAACAATAACAATAACAATAATAATAATAACAATAATAATAACAACAATAATAATAACAATAATAATAATAATAATAATAATAATAATAATAATAATAATAATAATAACCTAAACATGAAAACTATAATTCAATATTAATGACCATAATTTCTTTCCCGTATCACAAACATGGCTAACTACCAGGTCCCCAATATTTCAACACTCTGACACACGTTTACAAACTTAATTAAAATACCTCTTTGCGTTTCACACATAAAATTCCTTTAGATTTATCTGTGAGGTGAGTAAGGTTCAGAACACCACTAATATTATAATATAGAAATGTCAGAGGTGAGTTGACGGTACGATTCTTCATCGGACAAAAACATACTTGGTGAGTAGAGACGAAATTTTTTGACATATTCGAGAGGTTCCTAATTATGAAAATGTTTAGGTTCTCTCTTCCTTGATTATTAGTATTTATTATGTAAACCCAATAGGAAAAAATCTCTCTCTCTCTCTCTCTCTCTCTCTCTCTCTTTCTCTCTCTCTCTCTCTCTCTCTTTCAATCATGTAAGGACTAAGGTATCCGAAAGAGATTTTGTTTGTCGAATTCACACGATAGAAATTCTTATATTTTAAAGACATTCAACTGCCAACACTAACACTACCTATGCATATATTTAAATTACCTGAACACTGAGTTTATTGTATACTAATGCGTATGTCTTCATTCCGGTATTTCTTGGAGGTATACCAACTTTTTTAACATTAAGTATATTTGTGGAATAAGAAGAAAATGAACCTAAGTTTACGCCTTAGTTTTACGTTACCTGCTCACACACGCATCAAAATGAAAATTACTATTATCAAAAAATACAACACGGAAGTCTTAAATGGTTTTGTTGGTTTATGTAGGAAGCATAAGAGAACAAAATGAAAAAAAAAATATAAAGGATTAAAGGAAGATGAATAACTATATGTAGAATTAAAACAGAAGAAGAATAGTAAGAACAATCGCAAGAATTAGAATGAAAGAAAACGACGATAAAGACGGAGAGACAGATAAAAATACAAAGAAAAGAAAGAAGATACTTGAAAAATTTAATGAATAGAAAGACAATATGAGATTATCCCCAAAATGCCTACGATGGCCAGATGAGGGTAAGAGGGTTAAGACACTGCTAGTCGACCACATCACCAAGGATGCTGTCCACATCTACCACCGAGTACATCCCAGAGAACCCATCAAAATGAGTAATCTCTCAGCATGTAGGATGTGAGTGAGGGAGTGTGGTGTGTGTTTGGTGTATTCCCAGGCTCACCGGGCGAAGGTGAGACGAAAAAAATGAGGTAGACTGTGGAACATGAGCCGGCCATCACTCTCCCTTGATCGCTTACAACATATTCGTGCCGGGTTGGCGGGTAAGCGGGCTGGAAATTACCTTCGCAGATCTTTTTCATCCGCACTCAATTTACGTTCAAGAATCGGCTTTTGCGGTCAAATTAGTTTATTCTGATTATAGCTCACAGTGAAGGACGTAACTATATTGCTATACTCGCTAATAAATATTGATAAAACTAGTGAAAAATTAGAGAAAATGTAATAAAATTGGCTCAGGGAGAGATGGTGTTTACCTGCTGGTGGTGATGACGGTGAGGCGAGCGGGACGTCATCGCCGGGTGCTGCGACCTGGTGCCCAAGTTCACAACTATCAGTCACAACAAATATGACAAGTGAGGGCGCCCAGGTCCAGTCAACGCGAAGGGCCAGTTTTTATACTTATATGATTCATTATTCGTCCTTATAGGGACTTGTCTATACCCTTGCCATTGATTCTGGGAGCTGCGACTTGTTTGAAATTATAGCCTATGGAATGACTTCATAATCCGTCTTGTTTTTGTCGAATTTATTTAGCAAAAACAACGATTGTTTTTATTGGGTAGGAGGGGGGGGGGTGCTTATAAAGTGTGGATTTATGGCCCTATCATATACAAGTACATCTCCAGCTCTCTGCTTCCCCCACCTATAGCGATTACTTAGAGGATTTTGATGTGATAGAGGATTACAGAAGGGGGTGATGCCTGCCATGACTCGTCTTACAACCTCATCACTTAGCTGTGAAAAATGAGACCTAATTCACTTTGCAAATTATCTCCATCGGTTATGAAGGAAGTGACTGCGGCCACAAGTAATTACTCTATCAGCGATAATGACCCAGATTTAATGAAGTATGATGATGACGCGCGCACACACACACACACACACACACACACACACACAGCCCCTTCGCCCTCCCCAGCCCCTTACTACATAATAGGACATATTGCCTTGTTCACTTCCTAACACATTGTCCAGTATAGAGACCTACTTAGTATTATATAGTTGTTTACGCAAGAAAATGACATCAGTAATCTTATTTGTATTAATATCATTCATTATTGTATTTCTTCTTTGTAAAAATTCTTCTATAATTTTCTAAGTGTTTTGTTATCAAGTTTTGTGTTACTATAAGGAAATTAAGTCTTACTGTACTTGTAATGTGTTGCCCTGAACTTATTCTAGTTGTTATGGATGAGAAGTTTTGGGTTTATGTCTGAAGTGAAACTGTTTTAATAAGTTATTATGGGCAATAAGTCGATTAATCTTTTGGTAGAGTAATAATTATGAGAATCATACTTTTAAAATTACAATTATAAATTATAAAAATAGCTATCACTACTAATAATTAAAATAAATAATATTAATAACACTACTACTACTACTACTAATAATAATAATAATAATAATAATAATAATTTGTTGCTATTATTATTGTTATTTATCGACGTTTATTATTATTATTATTATTATTATTATTATTATTATTATTATTTAGTAGTAGTAGTAGTAGTAGTAGTAGTAGTAGTAATAGTAGTAATAGTAGTAGTAATAATAGTATCAATTCCTATAAAACACTATCCGCCCCTTTCGGTACAGACGGACAGACACAGACACCGTACGTGTAATCTACGTACACTGAATACTAGGATAGCGAGAGAGGTAAGGAGGGAGGGAGGGGGGCGATGGAGGGAAGGAGGGAGGGAAAGAAGGAGGGAGAGGGGGGGAGGGAGGGGGAGGGGGAGGGAGAGAGGGGGAGGGGCAGAGTAAGATTGCGTGAAAGAATGAGGAAGGAAAAGAGTATGTGAGAAAATAAGTAAGTGAGTGAGTGAGTGAGTGAGTGAGCCAACATTAACACTGTATCACACATACACGCCACAAGAGTCTTAACTCCGCCACTAATTGGTCTAGCCACAGACATCCCTACCACCACCACCACCACCACCTAAACCATCACCACCAACACCATAAGCGCCAACACCATCTCCACCATCACCACCATAGGCGCCAACACCAGCAATCAGCAGATCCTGACGTTCTTCCCTCGGCGTTTCAAATTTAACACCTATGGTATACCTCCTACGCCAGACGAATGAACGCTCTCTCTCCGTCTCTCTCTCTCTGTCCTTAGTTGGTCTGTCCTTTTGTCTTGCCATCTGTCTATTTCTCTATCAATCAATTAATCTATCTACTTGTCTTCAACAGTATATACGACCATGTGTGTGTGTGTGTGTGTGTGTATGAGCATGTAAGTGTGAAAAATGCAACACCACAATCGAAACTTGACCAATAACGAGGAGAATAAGATCGTATGTGTCAAAGTCAGTTTAGAAATTTGTAAATAATACGACAACTTAACCCAATTAACAGATATACCTGGTGTTAAAATGCATGATACTTGGACATACTGATTACACACTGACGATTAATATATTACACTCTATAACGGAAATCTTATTAGGAAATAATACTACAATTGTGATGGAGAAGAATATTATATGTCATTAATCTCTTGTTGCTTCTTGTTAAGTAGAGTATTATAACGATTAATGGAAGAAGGATGTAGCCGGCAAAATAAGACGTGGGTAAGGTATACATAAGGGTGAGTTTTGGCAGGTTGTACAGGCTGCCATCCACCCACACACACACAGACATATCCGAAGTTAAAACAAAAGACAGAGCAGAAAATTAAAAAAAATATATATACATACAAGGAACAATAAATATTAAATATGCTGAATATATATGAAATCTAGTTTTATATATATACTTATATGAGATGAGCCTAAACACAGAGGAGGATGAAGGAAGGTGTGATAAGAATAACTAAGTAATAAAGAATTTATAAGAAGACTGATAATAAATCATGTGAACAGGACTCAGGAATCTGGATCATCAGACTCACTCAAGAAAGTTGACCCTGAAAACTTGTTCTCATCATCTTGATAATTTTTTTAATATAACAAAATAATTTAAGATTATTTTATATATTTACACAAGTATATCTCTTTCACAATGTATGTGTGTGTGTGTGTGTCTGTGTCTGTGTCTATGTGAGTGTGTGTGTGTGTATATGTGTGTGTGTGTGTGTGTGTGAGTGTATGTGTGTGTGTGTGTGTGCGTGTGTGTCTGTGTGCGTGTGTGTGTGTGTGTGTGTGTATGTGTGTGTGTGTGTATGTGTGTGTGTGTGTGTGTGTATATGTGTGTGTGTCTGTGTGTGTGTGTGTGTGTGTGTGTTCCAGTTTCATTAACAAATATAAACAGACAGCAACAACACAATTCGTATGCAAATGAACAAAATTTAGAACCATTTCTCAATCTCGTTCAGAAAGTTATTGACAATTATCACAACCAGAATGAGGACTTTTTACAACCCATCGCCTAATTACACACAATATCTCCTCGTCGTATCGCAAAAACACAACATTTTACACATAATAAATTACAATTTACATAAAGATACCTGCAGCTAATGGTTCCGGCAGGCTAGGTGACCCCCGTGTAGGTACAGCTGCCTTCCTCTTATAAAGTGATGGATGAATTAGAAACACGATATTAAACACTAACTCTCTCTCTCTCTCTCTCTCCTTCTTCACTTGTATATACCACTTATTATCCTCTTTAACGCCTATTATTCCACTTATCTGGGTTTTTTTCATTTATTCTTTATTTGTGTTCTCTCTTCCTATACTTACGTGATATGTTTATTCCCAGTGTTCATTTCAGAGTTCTATTTTGTGTGTGTGTGTGTGTGTGTGTGTGTGTGTGTGTGTGTTTTAATTTACGCCCAGCTGTCATGTTTTGTTTTTATATGTATGTTAGTGGTATTCATTTTCACCGTCAATTTATTTTTATCGTAAACTGTTCTTATTTTCTCACGTTCATATTCTAATTGGTAGTTTCTCTTGTTTATTCCTACGCATGAACTATCATTACGTCTATTTAGTTATTTCTTTATAAATGTTGAGGCTATGTTGTTTTTTTTCTGTTTATTTATTTTGTTATGTGTTTGTTGGTGGAATGTATGTTTGTAACCGTGTTTTTTCTTTGTTGATTTATTCTATAATGTTTAGTCTTTAATAAACAACTGTCAAATTTAATCACGCAATTTGACTTTATGCCAAATATTTCTCTTAATTTTTCTTACACATTATTATTATTAATTTCAACATTATTTTTATTAATCTGTCAATTTTTACTTTTATCATATTTTTTTTGGTTGTAATCTCACTATTAATATTGTTGAAATAATAATAATAATAATAATAATAATAATAATAATAAAATTGTGCTAAAAACAAATATCAAAGTCACGGCCTCACAACACACGCCCTCACAACACACGGCCTCACAACACACGCCCTCACAACACACGGCCTCACAACACACGGCCTCACAACACACGGCCTCACAACACACGGCCTCACAACACACGCCCTCACAACACACGGCCTCACAACACACGGCCTCACAACACACGGCCTCACAACACACGGCCTCACAACACACTCCCTCACAACACACGGCCTCACAACACACTCCCTCACAACACACGGCCTCACAACACACGGCCTCACAACACACGGCCTCACAACACACGGCCTCACAACACACGGCCTCACAACACACTCCCTCACAACACACGGCCTCACAACACACGGCCTCACAACACACGGCCTCACAACACACGGCCTCACGACACACGGCCTCACAACACACTCCAACACACGGCACCTCCACAACACACGGCCTCACAACACACGCCCTCACAACACACGGCCTCACAACACACGGCCTCACAACACACGGCCTCACAACACACGGCCTCACAACACACGGCCTCACAACACACGGCCTCCTCAGGTAGAGTTTCTAGTTCAGGTAAGGTTGTCTTAATGCCTCAGGTGAGGAGGTCTACCTTGAGCGGCTCCACAGGTAAGTAGACGTATATTACTTACACAGGACCTATGAATACATGCATAGTGATGACCACGCCAGTCACTGAGGCCACCAGTCACTGAGGCCACCAGTCACTGAAGCCGCCAGTCACTGAGGCCGCCAGTCACCGAGGCCGCCAGTCACTGAGGCCACCAGTCAATGGGGCCGCCAGTCAATGGGGCCGCCAGTCAATGGGGCCGCCAGTCACTGAGGCCACCAGTCACTGAGGCCGCCAGTCACTGAGGCCGCCAGTCACTGAGGCCACCAGTCAATGGGGCCGCCAGTCAATGGGGCCGCCAGTCACTGAGGCCACCAGTCACTGAGGCCGCCAGTCACTGAGGCCACCAGTCACCATAGCCCCTGATTCCATGTGCGGGAATAAGTCAGATTAAATCCCGGAGGTATAAGTCCCATATCACTAAATCCCATCAAACTAATCCTACATGACTAATCCCATAGGACTAAATACCCTCGGACTAAATCCTGACGGACTAAACTAAATCCCGTCGGACTAAACTAAATCCCGTCGGACTAAATCCCGTCGGACTAAATCCCGTCGGACTAAATCCCCTCGGACTAAATCCCACAGGAAAGAATGTAACTCCGGGAAAATAATACCGAAAAATCCCATCTTAATTTATTCTTCTGTTGATAAAATTACATCGGACAAAATTTCTTCGTAGAAAATTAGTCACTATAAAAATGTTTGAAAAAATCACTAAAGTAAAATATTTGACATAAACAAATCATACAAAATAAAAGTACCAATATTACAATAAATCCCACTAACAAAATCGTAATAACAAGAAACAAAATAAATCCCACTACCGAAATATTTAAACAAATAAGAAAATCCCAACGTCATATCAATAAATTCTATCAAAAATCACAATAAAAAAAATCCCAGAAACAAAATAATTAAATATAAAACAAAATTCCGTCACTAAAAAAACAAAATCATTGAAATTCAGTAAAATCCCACAAACTCAACATATCCACTACCAGTACTTAACAGACAGACCTACGGCATATCAGGCTAGTACGGGATTTTGTTCTACACTTCACTACACTAGAGGCATGAGGGTGTAAGTGGTTGGTCAGTCCACTTACAAAATACAACTTTCTCTGCCTGGTTTAAGTGGGAGGAACATCACCCAGGGCCTCTCTTACAGGTGCAATTATATACCTGTACGTCTCTCAGGTGTGTTGGTGAGCCTCTCTCGTACAGGTGGATCTTGTCTGGGTACAACTGAATGTATAACTAAATGACTTGTTATTTAAATAAGTAGAAAGTATTTAACAACTGACTGGCTAGAGCGAAATAATGAATAAAATGGTTACAATAATAATATATGTGAGTTTATGGAAATGGCATTGTTGTAATTATCCGTGTATTATTATTATTATTATTATTATTATTACAACTATTATCAAAAATTTTACTATTCCCAATACCATTTTTATCAGTATTCTCAACATCATGTTTTCATCTCATTAAATCCTATCCACAAGAGATGATTATACCCTCAATATAATTTTTAAAATCACATTAAACAATCCAGGCGATTTTTACCTTACTTCTCTGTTGTGTGAGCTTCATGTAGGACACAATCTTGTATCGCCTCCCCAGCCAGTGGTGACAGACCCCGAGATATATACAGTCACCTCGGTATATAATATAATGCAAATTTATTATAATGTCGTATCTTACCTTTTGTATCAAGCAGTCTATATTTTCACCCAGGGCATGAGACGCGACACTGTGTGTATATTTGACGCCGTGTGACACTTGTCTGTTATTACCCTCCACAATATATAGCCGCGTCTGTCTGTAATTTTTACCATGTCAAGTGTGACGCTGAGCAAAATATTATCACTAACACGCACACACACATACTTATACACACACGCATACGCACATACAGTATATATAAATACATCTCTCTCTCTCTCTCTCTCTCTCTATATATATATATATATATATATATACACGAACTCCTGCTGTGGAGTTATTTCCAGCGTGAGTCATAAGCTCCACAATAAACAGTGTAATATACGCGGCACACATTTCGTTCCAGAATATATACATCAATATATCGCAAGACAACACAGGGCAGCCAGTTCCTTAAATGTTAGTCGAGGTGTCAAATACGACCACCAGCCACATAAAACACAAGAAATATAACCCGGAATATGTCTGTAATATATCCCTGGTGAAGGCAGGGTCGCCTTCTCCTTATTAATAGAGGTGAGGGAGACTTACGGGTCCTGATGGTGGCCAACACAGTATCAGGTGTACCGCCCTAACTACCTCTGACATATGACCACGGAAACCTTAAATTGATTCGTCAAGGAAATTGCAAGCTTGAGGTCTTAGACGATATATATATATATATATATATATATATATATATATATATATATATATATATATATATATATATATATATATCTAGTCTGTACTCACCCCTGAAGATGTGAATTACACGAAAGCGCTTGGGAACTTCGTGTTTTCTTCTTTCCTTGTGGTTATCAGCATATATATATATATATATATATATATATATATATATATATATATATATATATATATATATATATATATATATATGTGTGTGTGTGACTATGTGAGTGTGTGTGTGTGTGTGTGTGTGTGACTATGTGAGTGTGTGTGTGTGTGTGTGTGACTATGTGAGTGTAATAATAATAATAATAATAATTAACGGTTTATTGAAGGAGCTTGGCAGCCAGAAGGCTGAAAATATACAGTTACATATTTGGGGAATGGGTTCCGAATTACAAATAATATACAAGTAACATAAGTGACACAAATAAGACATATAATAACTTAGATGGGGAAAAGCTCAAACTACAGTTCATTTCAACATAGTGACAGTGTTACAGTATTACAAGTTGTTGATAATTTTTACAATGGTTGGGACTGGGCTGTTCTTATAGCGATCAGTTCGTGCACGTATGGGCTGGATGCGGTTGTGGTGTCGAACAGCAATTCTCGGACAAGGGATCTCAGGTGGTAGTAGGAGCCGGTGTCGGGGATGGTGTAGAAGCTTCTTACCAAATTTGCAGATGAGGTCGTGGTGATGGTCAGTGAGAGTCGAAAGGGTCAGTGTGTTGAGCGCTTCTTGATATGTGGAGTAGGAGGGGGAGAGAATAATCTTGCATGCCCTCTTTTGTACTTTTTCTAGGTGTTTACGTTGTGTGGCATTTAGGGAGGAAGACCAGGTGGGGGAGGCATAGGTGAGCTTGGGAAGTATGAATGTTGTGTAAACACTGAGGAGCTCGTGTGCAGGAACTCCGAGGGACTTGAGTCGGCGGAGGAGGTGGAGACGGAAACTGGAGGATTTGACAACTTCATTGACGTGTGGTTTCCAATTTAGTTTGTTGTCTATGGTGACGCCGAGGAGCTTCGTGGAATCTACAACCTGGAGTGTGTTCGGACCTAGAGTAATGGAAGGAGGTGGGACAATGTCGGAGAGGTTGATGTGCATAACCATGGTCTTGGTATGGTTGATGGTGACATGGTTGTTGGTGGCCCAGTTTTGGAGACTGTTCAATAAATCCTGAAGGGCGGTATAGTTGGGAGCAGAATTGTTGACGCTGATCCCAATGGTGGAGTCGTCGACATATTTCCAGCGAGCAGGGGTTTCTCTTAGGGCATCATTGATGAGCATAAGGAAGCAGAGTGGTCCCATCTTGGTGCCTTGGGGGACGCCACAGGTGAGTGACTGAAAGGTGGAGACAGCCCCTCGGAAGCGTACAGCTTGGCGTCGGTCACTGAGGAAGTCTGTAAGCCATGGTATGAGGCTTCTTCGAAGCCCGAGGTCAATAGCTTTGTTGATGATTATATTGTGGTCGACTAGGTCGAACGCTTTAGTGAAATCAATGAAGGCGTGTGACTATGTGAGTGTGTGTGTGTGTGTATAAGCGACTTTGTGTTGTACTGACTCAGATAATTTACCCACTCTAATATTTTTAAATAAGTTGAACATCCAGACAATACCAAATATTTGGATCAGTCACAAAAGAAAATAAAAGGTGACAGACACAAACAGACACACAAACAGATAATCAGTAACAGTAATCACTTTTATTTACTCTCTCCTCCGTCATCTTTCAACACCTTCAACAACACACACACTACCAAACCAACACACCAAAACAGACCCTCATTTCACTCAATTCCTTATTCACTGTCAGCTAATTCTTCTCTCCATATCATTATTTACTTTCTAATAGTCTCATTACTTTGCATATGTTGCCCTGAGCTCCTGTGACTCTGCCCCACAAGAGAAGTGAAAATAATATAGTGTGTGGGAGTTGACTGTAGCCCCGTGAGGTCAACACTAACACGAGGGTCATACAAATATAGACGATAAAGTGAGGGAAATTGTGTGGACGATTATATTGTTGATGTTGACAGTAATGGTGAAATTGTTGACTATCAGACGTTGATCTTTAGGTAATAATAATAATAATAATAATAATAATAATAATAATATTAATAATAATAATAATAATAATAATAATAACAATAATAATAATAACAATAATAATAATAATAATAATAACAATAATAATAATAATAATAAAAATATAATAATAATAATAATAATATTAATAATAATAATAATAATAATAAAAATAAAAATAAAAATAATAAAAATAAATAATCACAAAAATAATAATAATAATAATAATAATATTAATAATAATAATAATAATAATAACAATAATATTAATAATAATAACAATAATAATAATAATAATAATTATAGTAATAATAATAGTAATAATAATAATAATAATAATAACAGTAATATTAATAATAATATTAATTATAATAATAATAATAATAATAATAATAATGATATAATAATAATAATAATAATAATAATAATAATAATGATAATAATAATAACAGTAATATTAATAATAATATTATTTATAATAATAATAATAATAATAATAGTAATAATAATAATAATAATAATAATAATAATAATAATATTGATAATAATGTTAATAATAATAATAATAATAATAATAATAATAATAATAATAGTACTAATAATAATAATAATAATAATAATAATAAAATTAATAATATTGATAATAATAATAATAATAATAATAATAATAATAATAATATTGATAATAATAATAATAATAATAATAATAATAATAATAATAATAATAATGATAATAATAATAATAATAATAATAATAATAATAATAATATTGATAATAATAATAATAATAATAATATTGATAATAATAATAATAATAATAATAATAATAATAATAATAATAATAATAATAGCCTCTCAAAATAACACTTCAGCATTACGTATCAAAATATAAATCAGAAATTACATTAACCTCGAGAAAATATCGCATTACACATAGTGAAGTAGAACCAATGTTTTTCAGTATTCCTGGAAAATAACGAAGTGAGATATAAATCGATATATTACAAAAATTTACAAGAATAAAGCATTAAAATTAACCCAGAAATGACATAAATAACACCTTACATTTTGAAGACTTAATATGTCTCTAATAATGTCAGCAGTAATTTTCTCCAACATGAATGCTAAGAAAAATATATCCAGCATCCTATTTCAGTGTGTGTTGAAGATCCTCTGATGCTGAAGGATATGCGGGGGGGGGGGGGGGGAGTAAGGGATTTCTTTGTCCTGTGAACCGAGTCCTTAGGGTATAATGTGCAGTCAGGACCTCTTTAAATAGATATGTTCATGTGACAATAATATCCTGGGGATGTAAGTTCTTGTTGGGTGATCCAGATGTTGACGGCCATGTATCTGAAGGAAGAACTTAAAATCCTTATAGGAGTGGTTGAGGATACTCTGTGGCTGTGAAGGATTCTACGAGTTACTAGATTAAAGGTTTGTCTTTGTGTGATTGTGAAGGACTGTGAAAAACTAAGGAAAGATACAGTATCCTGGTGTCTTCGTATGGTTGAGAAGTCCTATAGGATAACACAGTAACGCTCTGAGGTCTTGTGTGTATGAAGGACCTTGGGAATTAGAAACCTCCTTACCTACACCAGATGGAAACAATTAATCTTGCGGGGTGGTTAAGGATATGTGCTCCCTAGGATGGTTGAAGAGTCTTACGGTGTGTGTGTGTGTGTGTGGCGTAAGTCTTTGTCCTGTGAGCTAGCAAGGGCGGCCGCTGCTGTTAACGCTCTGTGTCCTGCAGCTGGCGGGGCTGGTCTTCTCCCGGGGGCCTTAGCCGTTGCTCTCTCTCTCTCTCTGTCTCTCTCTCCCCAAACTTATGGCAAGAAGTCTTTTGTTCATCTATGTGTTTGTTGCGTCGATAATAACTTGCACAGGACCTTTGGCTCTGCGTCTCACCATTCTTAAAGATACTCTGTTAAATTATATATGAACACTAGGTAAACACAGGGTTGGTTTTGCTTGCCTTAAGACGGGGGTGACAATACTAGTATTATCCTCTCTTGACAAGACTGTCATTACGTGTGTGTGTGTGTGTGTGTGTGTGTGTGTGTGTGTGTGTGTGTGTTTGACTCAGTGGGATACGCAGAAAAGTACATTGTGCCCTAATCACTTCCTCCCAAGTATGGCAGAGAAATTGTTTTAGTTCACCCCAGGAATAATGAAAACGTATAATTAATCTGAGGTGACAGTGCAAACAAACGGTGTGTGTGTGTGTGTGTGGTTTGAAAATTCTTGCTGCAATCGTACACAGAAATAATTATGATATTAATTACTCCAAAGACAGATTCTGATAAATTATATACTAAATTCTCAAATACACAGACACACACATTCATGCACAGACACACAAATACAGACATACAGACCTACATATACACAAAGAGCGAGCAATATTTTTTTTTCTTAATTCAAAGTGACAGTGCGCGAAAAACAGCAAGCGAACGAAAATCAGCGATCAATTGATATGTCATAGCGTCCGTACCACCCAAGTTGTGCGACCCCCCCCCAACCCCACCCCCCCTCTCGGCCTAATCATCACGTAGCGGGCGACTCTTACTGCATTCCTGTGTCCGCGCTACCCACACGCTTGATGACTGTTTCATCTGAGGGTCAACGCAGACATTACCTCCTATCGCTCAATTCACGCTTATAAAGTAATTAACTATCATGTCTTAACCCTTCTCTCTCTCTCTCTCTCTCTCTCTCTCTCGCACAGTCTGTATCTCTCTGTCTCTGTCTCTCTCTCTCTCTTTGCTTCCTTTGTTGATCATCTGGTGAGCGCGCGTCTGGTGGTGGCGGGGGCATCGTGTTACGTGTCCTGGGTAGTGAGTCTTAAAGACGCTGTAACTATACTCGCAGAGGATGAAAATATAATCCTCGGGTTGCTATTACTTAATTCTCTACCAGATCAATTTGGGAGGGATAGCCAAAAAAAAAAAGAAACCTTAAAGACTGTCGTAAAACTGGGCAACTTAAATTACTGCCTCACTGCCCGCCACTCTACCCCGCAGCCTTCCCCGACAAAACATGGCCACGGCCGACCGCTGATTGGCCACACCGCTAGGTTACGTCATGCGCCCTCCGACCTATAAGGACTCCCCGCGGCGCCGTAACCGCTTACCCCGCGCGCTGATTGGTGGAGGACTGATGAATAGTGGGATGCCCGCTAAGATTGATGGTGGGCAGGTAAGAGGGACCCCGCGGACAGCTGCTCACCTACGTATCTCTCCCAAGCTCCGAGATCAACGTTTTAATGAACAGAAATGGTAATCCCGGCATGTTGGAGATTTATTAACTTATTTTTCATCCACGGGCCCCAAGAGGCAAGTCCTATAAAAGAAGAAACAACATCAACAAAGTTAGGCGAAAAAGACCTCGACGCTCTAGCGGCTGGGGGAGGAAACAAGGAGGCGAGTACAATATAATATATATACACCTGAATATCGGTGTGTTTGAACGTTGTGGCACCTCCAGAACGCCACGACCGACCGCCCTTCAACTAGACCCCAGCCCAAAAACCTCATCAGGAGTTAACTGCTCTGAACCGTTTCTACCCCAGTGGGAAATAATGATATCGTAATTTGTATGATGAAAAGCTTATACATACACATGAGGGACCGACCACGACTTAGGGCGAAGAACAAGGAGGAGGAGAAGAGGAAGAGAATTGTGGCGGGATGGAGAGAGAAAGGAAGAAAGAGGAAGAAGGAGGATTGCCTTAGGATATCATTAGGCCTTGTTACCATCACCAGCCACCACCACTACCACCACCACTACCACTATTACCACTAACAACAAATGCACTACCACTATTCTTACTCCCGTCACGACTTGCTGAAGGGTGAGAGAGAGAGAGAGAGAGAGAGAGAGAGAGAGAGAGAGAGAGAGAGAGAGAGAGAGAGAGAGGAAAAATAAATCATATGAAAGACGAAAAACACCCATAATAAGCCTCCCCCCTCCCCCCCTCATCCTTCTAGTCGAGTATCTAAATATTTCACACCTGTCAGTCGCCCTCATTATCGCCTCACAGGTAATGAGGCAAAACGGAAGACGATATACCACTTTTTATTGACACTAATACCTGTGTTTCTACTCCACCTTCATTTTCAACAATTCTGACTAATTTCGTCTCGCTTGTGTACTGCTGGATATATTATACACGTATTTTTTTTTCCTTTTTCCTTTTTCCTTTAAATCTTCGAGGTTAAATTTGCTCTTTTTATAATAACGAGAGTGTATAATTTGCTTTACTTAGTCTGACTTGGTTCACTTCTCTCTCTCTCTCTCTCTCTCTCTTGTCTGTGTGTCTGTCTGTCTCACCCTATGTCTGTGAGTTTGTCTGTCTGTCTGTCTCTCTGTCCTTTTTCATATAGTGTCAATAAACAGAGAAAAACAGTAATGACAAGATATATAATAATGATAAAATAAAATAATATAAAATAATTACCACAAGAAATAATGTTAATGTAAATCGAAGTAAATTCCTCGTAAGTGTTAATACTTTTGTACGGCCATTTTACAACATAAGAGCTGTAAAAAATATCAATATTCATTTTTTTACAGCGATTTAAAGGAAGAATATAGGGAAAAAATAATAATAAACAAAGAAATAAAAAATTTAGTTTCCAGTTTTTTATATTTTATTTATTTTTTATTTTTTTACTTTATGAAAAACTAGGAAGAATTATAGAAATATTTTCTTGTCAATCAGTATGTTGTTTTTAATCATAAATAGGCAATTAATTTAGATATGTAAGAACAACGTACGAACAATAAAATAAATAAACAAGAAAAACTTAAAAATTATGATGAAATTTAATATATATTTTTTTAAGGACTTGTCACAGTCGTCCAGAGAGGTGGGCCGTGGTCGCCAACCCTCAGATGCTAATGACACCTTGATTAATTGATTGATTATTAGTATGTAAGTTAAGGGACTATATAAGGTGTGTTAGTTAAGGGACTATATAAGGGTGTTAGTTAGGGGACTATATAAGGGTGTTAGTTAAGGGACTATATAAGGTGTGTTAGTTAAGGGACTATATAAGGGTATTAGTTAAGGGACTATATAAGGGTGTTAGTTAAGGGACTATATAAGGGTGTTAGTTAAGGGACTATATAAGGGTATTAGCTAAGGGACTATATAAGGGGTGTTAGTTAAGGGCCTATATAAGGGTGTTAGTTAAGGGACTATATAAGGTGTGTTAGTTAAGGGACTATATAAGGGTATTAGCTAAGGGACTATATAAGGGGTGTTAGTTAAGGGACTATATAAGATGTGTTAGTTAAGGGACTATATAAGGGTATTAGTTAAGGGACTATATAAGATGTGTTAGTTAAGGGACTATATAAGGGTATTAGTTAAGGGACTATATAAGGGGTGTTAGTTAAGGGCCTATATAAGGGTGTTAGTTAAGGGACTATATAAGGTGTGTTAGTTAAGGGACTATATAAGGTGTGTTAGTTAAGGGACTATATAAGGGTGTTAGTTAAGGGACTATATAAGGTGTGTTAGTTAAGGGACTATATAAGGGTGTTAGTTAAGGGACTATATAAGGGTGTTAGTTAAGGGACTATATAAGGTGTGTTAGTTAAGGGACTATATAAAGGTGTTAGTTAAGGGACTATATAAGGTGTGTTAGTTAAGGGACTATATAAGGTGTGTTAGTTAAGGGACTATATAAGGGTGTTAGTTAAGGGACTATATAAGGGTGTTAGTTAAGGGACTATATAAGGGTGTTAGTTAAGGGACTATATAAGGAGTGTTAGTTAAGGGACTATATAAGGGTGTTAGTTAAGGGACTATATAAGGTGTGTTAGTTAAGGGACTATATAAGGGTGTTAGTTAAGGGACTATATAAGGGTGTTAGTTAAGGGACTATATAAGGTGTGTTAGTTAAGGGACTATATAAAGGTGTTAGTTAAGGGACTATATAAGGTGTGTTAGTTAAGGGACTATATAAGGTGTGTTAGTTAAGGGACTATATAAGGTGTGTTAGTTAAGGGACTATATAAGGGTGTTAGTTAAGGGACTATATAAGGTGTGTTAGTTAAGGGATTATAAAAGGTGTGTTAGTTAAGGGACTATATAAGGTGTGTTTGTTAAGGGACTAAGATGGCTGCCTAATAGGACCTAACTAACAATCACCCAATTCACGTGTCACTCAGTACGTGTAGTTATATATATATGAGCATATTACTTATTATCTTATTATTATTATTATTATCACCTCTCAGTCTTTCATAACAAAAAACGGAACCAAGTTTTAGCTCCCCTCCCCCCCCATTTCTCCCCTCTCCCCACCTCTCCTCTCCCTCCCCACCTTTCGCCTCCCCAATCAGTCCCCTCCCCACCTCTCACTCCCCTCCCACCAGTCCCGTACCCCACCTCTGACCTCCCCACCTCTGCCCTCCCCACCTCTGCCCTCCCCACATCTCCCCTCCCCACTTCTCCCCTCCCTCACGACATAACTAGTGTACGTTAATCACCCGTAACCTTGTATATGTCGACACAACCATCGCCTAAATCAGACCCTTGTTCATACACTCTCTTCCCTATTGACTAGTCTCCTTCATCAGCTCCCATTACCTATCGACTAGTCTCCTTCATCAGCTCCCATTACCTATCGACTAGTCTCCTTTATCATCCCCCATTATCATCCCAGACGAGCCACCCCATTGCCTGCCATTATGACCCAGCTGTTTCTTAAGAGGAGAAGAAGAAGAAGAAGAAGAAGAAGAAGAAGAAGAAAGAAGAAGAAGAAGAAGAAGAACTATATAATGACTAACAACAACAGTAAAAAAATAATTAAAAAAATCTTTGAGTACCTTAGAGTCAAATTCAAATGAGTTTTACCTGTAGTTCTTGGCTGTTAATGAGGTGTGTGTAGGGGAGGTTACCTGAGGCGTTCTAGAGGCTGAGTTAATTAGTTTTGGCGTCTTGTGGGAACTAAAAGGCGCCTCTCTCTCTCTCTCTCTCTCTCTCCAGGTTAAATCTCTCGATACCTAAGGAGCATTAAAGTCGACCTCAAAGTATAGAAACAAGATGCTTAGAGAAGGAAGGAAGGAAGGAAGGAAGGAGTGATGAAGGGAGGGAGGGACGAGGAGAGAGGAAGGGAGGGAGGGAGGGAGGGAGGGAGGGAGGAGGACAGAGGAAGGAGGGGAGGGAGGGAGGGAGGGAGAGAAGGAGGGATGAAAGGAGGGAGGGAGGGTGGGAGGGAGGAAGGAGGAAAGGATGAAAGGAGGGAGGGAGGGAGGGAGGGAGGGCGGGAGGGAGGGCGGGAGGGAGGGAAGGACGGAGGGCGGGAGGGAGGGACGAGGAGAGAGGAAGGGAGGGAGGGAGGGAGGGAGGGAGAGAAGGAGTGATGAAAGGAGGGAGGGAGGGTGGGTGGGTGGGAGGGAGGGAGGGAGGGAGGGAGGGAGGGAGGGAGGGAATTTAATTAATAACTATTGATAAGAGTGAAGTACAATTTTGCCTCATCTAATTATTACAGTTAGGTGTGTGTGTGTGTGTGTGTGTGTGTGTGTGTGTGTGTGTGTGTGTGTGTGTGTGTGTTTATGTGTGTGTGTGTGTGTGTTTATGTGTGTGTGTGTTTATGTGTATGTGTGTGTGTGTGTGTGTGTGTGTGTGTGTGTGTGTGTGTTTATGTGTGTGTGTGTGTGTGTGTGTGTGTGTGTGTTTATGTGTGTGTGTGTGTGTGTGTGTGTTTATGTGTGTGTGTGTGTGTGTGTGTGACCCTCGTCTATATGGTAATGTCCCTCAACCCTGTACGTGTCTCTCCCTGAGTGACTGAGTAATCGTCTCCCTGAGTGACTGAGTGACCGTCTCCCTGAGTGACTGAGTGACTGTCTTCCTGAGTGGCTGAGTGACCGTCTTCCTGAGTGGCTGAGTGACCGTCTTCCTGAGTGACTAGATGATCGTCTCCCTGAGTGACTGAGTGACCGTCTCCCTGAGTGACTGAGTGATCGTCTCCCTGAGTGATTGAGTGACTATCTACCTGAGTGACTGAGTGACCGTCTAGCTGAGTGACTGATTGACCGTCTCCCTGAGTGACTGAGTGACCGTCTCCCTGAGTGACTGAGTGATCGTCTTCCTGAGTGACTGAGTGACCATCTCCCTGCGTGGCTGAGTGACCGTCTTCCTGAGTGGCTGAGTGACCGTCTTCCTGAGTGACTAGATGATCGTCTTACTGAGTGTCTGAGTGACCATCTCCCTGAGTAGCTGAGTGACCGTCTTCCTGAGTGGCTGAGTGATCGTCTCCCTGAGTGACTGAGTGACTGTCTTCCTGAGTGGATGAGTGATCGCCTTCCTGAGTGGCTGAGTGATCGTCTTCCAGAGTGACTGAGTGATCGTCTCCCTGAGTGACTGAGTGATTCTCTCCCTGAGTGACTGTGTGATCGTCTCTGAGTGACCGAGTGACCGTCTTCCTGAGTGGCTGAGTGATCGTCTCCCTGAGTGACTGAGTGACCGTCTCACTGTGTGATTGAGTGACCATCTCCCTGAGTGACTAAGTGACCGTCTACCTGAGTGACTGAGTGATCGTCTCCCTGAGTGACTGAGTGATCGTCTCCCTGAGTGACTGAGTGGTCGTCTCCCTGAGTGACTGAGTGATCGTCTCCCTGAGTGACTGAGTGACCGTCTCCCTGTGTGATTGAGCGACCATCTCCCTGAGTGACTCTCTCCTTGAGTGACTGAGTGACCATCTCCCCGAGTGACTGTCTCCTTGAGTGACTGAGTGACCATCTCCCTGAGTTACCGTCTCTCTGTGTGACTGAGTGACCATCTCCCCGAGTGACCGTCTCCCTGTGTGACTGAGTGACCGTCTCCCTGAGTGACCGTCTCCCTGAGTGACCGTCTCCCTCAGTGACCGTCTCCTTGAGTGACCGTCTCCTTGAGTGACTGAGTGACCGTCTCCCTGAGTGACCGTCTCCCTGAGTGACCGTCTCCCTCAGTGACCGTCTCCCTGAGTGACCGTCTCCCTGAGTGACCGTCTCCTTGAGTGACTGGTTAACTGGAATCTGGAGAGTGTACTCAGTTGTGCGTCAGTCAGCCCAAAACCTTCCTTTGTTTCCTAACTGATTGGCTAGCTGGCTGATTAACTGACTAACTGACTCACAGACTGACTGACTTACCTACTGACTGACTGACTCACAGACTGACTGACTAATAATTATATTTATTTTGCTTGTTCTTTATTTTACCCCCAAACAATTATATTAATCAAGTCACATCTTCACTCCTAGAGCAATGAAACTTGGCAACTTTAAACTTAGGTCTCAACACATTTGGACAGCTGTAGGTCTCAACACATCTGGACAGCTGTAGGTCTCAACACATCTGGACAGCTGTAGGTCTCAACACATCTGGACAGCTGTAGGTCTCAACACATCTGGACAGCTGTAGGTCTCAACACATCTGGACAGCTGTAGGTCTCAACACATCTGGACAGCTGTAGGTCTCAACACATCTGGACAGCTGTAGGTCTCAACACATCTGGACAGCTGTAGGTCTCAACACATCTGGACAGCTGTAGGTCTCAACACATCTGGACAGCTGTAGGTCTCAACACATCTGGACAGCTGTAGGTCTCAACACATCTGGACAGCTGTAGATCTCAACACATCTGGACAGCTGTAGATCTCAACACATCTGGACAGCTGTAGGTCTCAACACATCTGGACAGCTGTAGGTCTCAACACATCTGGACAGCTGTAGGTCTCAACACATCTGGACAGCTGTAGGTCTCAACACATCTGGACAGCTGTAGGTCTCAACACATCTGGACAGCTGTAGGTCTCAACACATCTGGACAGCTGTAGGTCTCAACACATCTGGACAGCTGTAGGTCTCAACACATCTGGACAGCTGTAGGTCTCAACACATCTGGACAGCTGTAGGTCTCAACACATTTGGACAGCTGTAGGTCTCAACACATCTGGACAGCTGTAGGTCTCAACACATCTGGGCAGCTGTAGGACTCAACACACATGGACAGCTGTAGATCTCAACACATCTGGACAGCTGTAGGTCTCAACACATTTGGACAGCTGTAGGTCTCAACACATCTGGACAGCTGTAGGTCTCAACACATCTGGACAGCTGTAGGTCTCAACACATCTGGACAGCTGTAGGTCTCAACACATCTGGACAGCTGTAGGTCTCAACACATCTGGACAGCTGTAGGTCTCAACACATCTGGACAGCTGTAGGTCTCAACACATCTGGACAGCTGTAGGTCTCAACACATCTGGACAGCTGTAGGTCTCAACACATCTGGACAGCTGTAGGTCTCAACACATCTGGACAGCTGTAGGTCTCAACACATCTGGACAGCTGTAGGTCTCAACACATCTGGACAGCTGTAGGTCTCAACACATCTGGACAGCTGTAGGTCTCAACACATCTGGACAGCTGTAGGTCTCAACACATCTGGACAGCTGTAGGTCTCAACACATCTGGACAGCTGTAGGTCTCAACACATCTGGACAGCTGTAGGTCTCAACACATCTGGACAGCTGTAGGTCTCAACACATCTGGACAGCTGTAGGTCTCAACACATCTGGACAGCTGTAGGTCTCAACACATCTGGACAGCTGTAGGTCTCAACACATCTGGACAGCTGTAGGTCTCAACACATCTGGACAGCTGTAGGTCTCAACACATCTGGACAGCTGTAGGTCTCAACACATCTGGACAGCTGTAGGTCTCAACACATCTGGACAGCTGTAGGTCTCAACACATCTGGACAGCTGTAGGTCTCAACACATCTGGACAGCTGTAGGTCTCAACACATCTGGACAGCTGTAGGTCTCAACACATCTGGACAGCTGTAGGTCTCAACACATCTGGACAGCTGTAGGTCTCAACACATCTGGACAGCTGTAGGTCTCAACACATCTGGACAGCTGTAGGTCTCAACACATCTGGACAGCTGTAGGTCTCAACACATCTGGACAGCTGTAGGTCTCAACACATCTGGACAGCTGTAGGACTCAACACATCTGGACAGCTGTAGGTCTCAACACATCTGGACAGCTGTAGGTCTCAACACATCTGGACAGCTGTAGGTCTCAACACATCTGGACAGCTGTAGGTCTCAACACATCTGGACAGCTGTAGGTCTCAACACATCTGGACAGCTGTAGGTCTCAACACATCTGGACAGCTGTAGGTCTCAACACATCTGGACAGCTGTAGGTCTCAACACATCTGGACAGCTGTAGGTCTCAACACATCTGGACAGCTGTAGGTCTCAACACATCTGGACAGCTGTAGGTCTCAACACATCTGGACAGCTGTAGGTCTCAACACATCTGGACAGCTGTAGGTCTCAACACATCTGGACAGCTGTAGGTCTCAACACATCTGGACAGCTGCTGTATTTTTCTTTCATTTTGGTATTTTTAACGTGTTTTTTTTATAAGGTCAAAGGTCATTAACGAGTCTAAATGCTATGGACGTTATATAGTAAAAGTTTAGTGTCTTATGAATTATATATATTTAAATGTAAATCTATTTTATAACGTGTTAGTTAGTTATAGCGAATAATTATTACAACAAAATTCTAAATCATATGATGTAAAAATATATATTATTAATTTTAGTTTTTGGTGAAATTAAAAGAAAAAAATCCCTTCCATTTTGAGGTGGTATATACACTGTAATTCTTATGGATATATATAAATCCGTTTTTATTTAATATAACACAATTTTAGCTTCTTTAAGTAACGTTCAAATGTTCTCCAAGTAATGTTCACAGTTCACATGTTCACAGGTTCTTTATATAACATTCACAGGAACATAAATTAACATTCACGATGTTTTTATATAACATTCACAGAGTCTGGGAGCGTAAACCGGACATAAACCACCAACTAATCTTATAGTGTTGTTTTGTTGCCAGGTAATTTTTGTGTACACCTGCTGCTGAGGCCTTCATCACCGCGTGTGTGTGTGTGTGTGTGCGCGTCTTAGTCACACCAAAGTCTTCACACACAAAGTACTAAGTCTCTCTCTACGCTAATGTCTTCAGGTAACAGGAAATATAGTTACACATTGTTCTTGAAATGTATTAGAAACCGATTGAATGATTTTAGTGAATAAACACACAGAACACTGATAGTTTCTCCTACAGGTGAGTCACTTACCATGGCGACATTAACCACATGTGAGTCACTAAACATAGGTGAGTCATTAGTCATTAATCATAGGTGAGTCACTAACCACAGGGAGAGTCACTAACCACAGGGAGAGTCACTAACCAAATGTGAGTCAGAAACCACAGGGAGAGTCACTAACCACATGCGAGTCAGTAACCGCATGGGAGTCAGTAATCACATGTGAGTCAGTAACCACACGGGAGTCAGTAACCACACGGGAGTCAGTAACCACATGTGAGTCAGTAATCACATGTGAGTTCAGTAACCACATGCGAGTCAGTAACTACATGTGAGTCAGTAACCACACGTGAGTCAGTAACCACAGGGAGTCAGTAATCACATGTGAGTCAGTAACCGCATGTGAGTCAGTAACCACATGTGAGTCAGTAACCGCATGGGAGTCACTAACCACATGTGAGTCAGTAACCGCATGGGAGTCACTAACCACATGTGAGTCAGTAACCACACGTGAGTCAGTAACCACATGTGAGTCAGTAACCACATGTGAGTCAGTAACCACATGTGAGTCAGTAACCACATGTGAATCAGGAACTACAGTTAATCACCTCTTAATTTCAACACAACGCAACAGCTTAAGAAACATGAACAGTTTATTAAGATTAAAATAGACTTATTAAAGTTATGAAAGTTATGAGAATTATATAAAATATTTAGGAATTATATAAAATGTAATAAATTCTCAAAAATATATTTCCTTCATTGCTCAATCTGTCAACACTGTAATTATTGTCTTGTAATCTATAACAAAAGTGGAAGCAACACTACTATTAATAATATTGAGAATTTTTCCCCCAAC
Source organism: Homarus gammarus (assembly GCA_958450375.1). NCBI lineage: Eukaryota > Metazoa > Arthropoda > Malacostraca > Decapoda > Nephropidae > Homarus > Homarus gammarus. The sequence goes on along the minus strand of CAUDMG010002816.1, from coordinate 883,768 downwards.
TAATTAAAAATTGCAAAACACGCCTCATCGTCCCTCCCGAAGCTCGTTATTAACACTACAACGCCATGATAATTAAAAATAAAATTATCTCCTGTCACCAGCAAGTAATTATCGGAAATAATACAAATTTGGTCTCATAATATCCCAATAGCAAGTTATCAACACTTAATTATCATACAAAGACGAAAAAAAAAAATACCTGATTTCCTGTTGCCATCCTCTTAAGTCAACCATTATAATTATCAAGAACAAATTATTATCATCAAAAATATATTTATCGCCTACTAATATATCATTAACATGTCTATAATCAACGCCAGGCGATAAGAGAGAGCTAATTCAATGATATAATCCATAGTTAAGTCTCATCTTTTTAAAGGATGTTGCTGTTCCTTCGTTCCAGTGACGGGCCGAGACGCGCTGGCCGAGAGAGAGAGTCTGTAGAATAAAACGTGGTGTGATGATAACAGACAGACAGACGGGCAGACAGACGGACAAAAAGACAGACAGACAGACAGATAGACAGATAGATAAATAAACAACAACATCTCAGGGGTTCAAACTACTGTAAATAAAGAGACCTCACTTAACCACTCACCGTATACATCCCAACAATTGTCTTTGTTTGCTCACCCTCTGACTTCTTTGTTTGCTCATGTTTGCTTTGTTGTACAGCCCCCGCTTTTGTTGTTATTGTCGCTGTTGTTGTTTAGTAGTGTTTGTTTTTGTTTGTTTATGGGTGTGTTGTGTGTATGTGTGTTTTTATTTGTATTGGTCGATAACTCGTTTGTTTTAGAATGGCTAATGCTCTTCAGTATGTACGGGGCGTGTGTGTGTGTGTGTGTGTGTGTGTGTGTGTGTGTGTGTGTGTGTGTGTGTTACTACATTCGACTCACACACACACACACACTCATATACTTGCAGGGTCAAAATGGCAGAGTTCAAGGTTACTCTCCATGTGTTGACACCTCCCATATTTATCAATTATTTTCTTTACCTCTCTATAACAAATATGATTCTTCGTCTTTCATTTATTTTTATATTTAGTATCGATATTTGAATTATGTATTAAGTAGGTATAACAGCTTGTTCAGTTAGTAGAGAGAGAGAGAGAGAGAGAGAGAGAGAGAGAGAAAGAGAGAGAGAGAGAGAGAGAGAGAGAGAGAGAGAGAGAGAGAGAGAGTACCCAGCCCTCCTTCTTATCACCACCCAAAGCAGGAACATCTCAGAGCAGGAACATCTCAGAGCAGGAACATCTCAGAGCAGGAACATCCCAGCAGCAGTGACCTCAACCATCTTCCAGCTCCCCAATTACGTATTAGGGGATAAAATCTTCACCACCATCTGCCTCTAGGTTGTTAAGAGTTCAGTACGAGGAATTTTTTTTTAGGACCACTGACTGAGACTAAGGGATCATTAACGAGTTACAGTAGAGTCTCTGGTAGGTAGAGCGTTCACAAGACAGTTAGAGGCGTTTGTGACACAGAAGAACTGAGAGTCCCCTGGTCGACCCATCTGGTATTTTCGTCTTACATGAAGAATAGGAAGGTGTGAGGGCCAGGCTGCCATTACCAGGTGGTGTTGAGTCTGGCCTCTAGGTAGTGTGTGGTGGTAGTGGTGGTGGTGTGGTGGTGATAGTCATAGGGAGAATAGTAGCGGTAATCCTAGTATAAAACTACTCTTACTACTGCTACTACTATCGTTATTCTTACTGTTGTTATAAATACCACTACAGTTGTCTTTTTCTGTTATCTGTTACTCCCCACACCTTTACCTTACCCCACTCCCTCACCCCCACTCCCTCAACTCCCACTCCCCCTCACCCCACTCCCATCATGCATGCCATCAAGAAAATGACCACTGCTTAACACACTGGTCAGCCAAGCATGAAATGATTGGTGCCGTGGACGGAGAACTTACACTCCCACCTCTACCCTGGAACACACCTCCGACCTGAGAGAGGGTAGGGGAAGGGGGGGGAAGGGGTAGGGGAGGGATAGGGGAGGGGGAGGAAGGGTAGGAGGAGGGAGGAAAGGGGAAGGGGAAGAGGGGAGGATGGAGGGAGGGTTGAGAGGAGGGGAAAAAAGGAGGGAAAGGCAGAACAAGAAGATAATTCCTTAGTGAGCTGAATGACATGTTTTGGGAGGCGAAGAATTCATGGAAACAGTCATTGATGGTAAGAGAGAGAGAGAGAGAGAGAGAGAGAGAGAGAGAGAGAGAGAGAGAGAGAGAGAGAGAGAGAGACCCTCATCCAAGTGTGTAATTACAGTTGGTTGCTAATTGCGGGTCGCAGTACGGCTGTGTGGTGGCCCTAGGGGGAGGGTCGTGCCCCAACTACAAATGCCCTACGCCCCCCCCCCTCCCAACCCCTCCTCCTCCTCCTGGTCTTCCTTCTTCCCCCCCCTCCCCTTCCCCTCTTTTCGTCTTCATTATCTTTCGTGTTATTTTCCTTCTTCTTGATTTCTTTTTCCTCCCTGAACTGCACCAATGCTTCCTTTCCCCTTCCTCTTCCTCCTTCCTCTTCTAGCCTTCATCTCCTCTTTATTCCTCCCCTATTTTGTATTCTTCCTCTTCTGGTCTACTTCTTCTTTTTATCATCCTCCTCCTCTTCTCCCTCCTCCTCTTCTTCCTCCTCCTCTTCCCCCTCCTCCTCCTCTTCTTCCTCCTCCTCTTCTTCTCCCTCCTCCTCGTCACGGGTCGTGTCTAACCTACATATGTAATGACAAGATAATTCAGCCTCACACAATCTCCTGAGGGCCTTCTTCTTCTTCTTCTTCTTCTTCTTTCTTCTTCATTTTCGTCTTCTGTTGGTCCCGCTGTTTCTATTCTTCCTCTTCCTCATCTCTTCTTTTCTTCCTCCTTGTTGCTTAAACCTCTTCTTATTTCCCTTTATTCTCTTCCTCTTCCTCTTCTTATTCTTCCTCTTCTTATTCTTCATCTTCTTCTGTTTATTTTTTCTTCTTCTTTTAACTGAGGAAATAGTAACACCTGGAGGGTCATGATATACCTGAGCGGTGATTGGTTCTCGCACGAGGTCATTGTTAAGGTGTGTGATCTGATTGGATCTCAGTAACGTTATTGTAGATAAGTGAGTGCTGATTGGTTCTCGCTGGGTTTGATAGCTGCTTGCTCATTGGTTCTCACTGGGTTTGATAGCTGCTTGCTCATTGGTTCTCAATAGTGATTGCATTTATCACTATCTTCACAACTTATCTAAATGAGAACCTCTAACTGGTAACATGAGAACCTCTAACTGGTAACACGAGAACCTCTAACTGGTAACATGAGAACCTCTAACTGGTAACACGAGAACCTCTAACTGGTAACACGAGAACCTCTAACTGGTAACATGAGAACCTCTAACTGGTAACACGAGAACCTCTAACTGGTAACATGAGAACCTCTAACTGGTAACATGAGAACCTCTAACTGGTAACACGAGAACCTCTAACTGGTAACATGAGAACCTCTAACTGGTAACACAAGAACCTCTAACTGGTAACACAACAACCTCTAACTGGTAACACAAGAACCTCTAACTGGTAACACGAGAACCTCTAACTGGTAACACGAGAACCTCTAACTGGTAACACGAGAACCTCTAACTGGTAACACGAGAACCTCTAACTGGTAACACGAGAACCTCTAACTGGTAACACGAGAACCTCTAACTGGTAACACGAGAACCTCTAACTGGTAACATGAGAACCTCTAACTGGTAACATGAGAACCTCTAACTGGTAACATGAGAACCTCTAACTGGTAACACAAGAACCTCTAACTGGTAACACAAGAACCTCTAACTGGTAACACGAGAACCTCTAACTGGTAACACGAGAACCTCTAACTGGTAACATGAGAACCTCTAACTGGTAACACGAGAACCTCTAACTGGTAACACGAGAACCTCTAACTGGTAACACAAGAACCTCTAACTGGTAACACGAGAACCTCTAACTGGTAACAAGCGAACCTCTAACTGGTAACATGAGAACCTCTAACTGGTAACATGAGAACCTCTAACTGGTAACACGAGAACCTCTAACTGGTAACACGAGAACCTCTAACTGGTAACATGAGAACCTCTAACTGGTAACATGAGAACCTCTAACTGGTAACACGAGAACCTCTAACTGGTAACACGAGAACCTCAAACTGGTAACATGAGAACCTCTAACTGGTAACACGGGAACCTCTAACTGGTAACACGAGAACCTCTAACTGGTAACACGAGAACCTCTAACTGGTAACACGAGAACCTCTAACTGGTAACATGAGAACCTCTAACTGGTAACATAAGAACCTCTAACTGGTAACACGAGAACCTCTAACTGGTAACACGAGAACCTCTAACTGGTAACATGAGAACCTCTAACTGGTAACAAGCGAACAGATTCCACTACCTATCAGTAATATAATATAATAATCCCGTTACAAGTAATTTACAATAAATTCATTTACAAAAACATTAATATAATAAGTTGGCAGTGAAGTGTCAGGAAATAACCAACTTTAATAAAATCTCTCGTTATAACGTTTATATTATAAGGGAAAAAAAATATATCTCATTATATTATTGTTGATATATATTTGACTAGGAAAAAAATATGTGTAAGTCGTATTTTATAAAATTATTAATCATTGTTCATTTTTCTCTTGTTCTTATAGCTTTCACAATTTATCATACGGTAAGGTACTGTCGGGAGCCAGGGGAGGAGGGGGAGGAAGAGGGGAAGAGGAGGAAGAGAAGAGGAGGAGGAGGAGGAAGAGGGGAGGAGGAAGAGGAGGAGGAGGAGGAGGAGGATACTAGGATGACCGTAGGATTCTTCTTATAAATATTAATCCCTGATGGTAATTATTATATAAGGAATAGAGGTTAAGAAATGTGGATAATGAAGGAAAGAAGAAGAGAAATATAGAATAGAAGGAATAGGAGAAAGGAGAAATATAAAAGATGGGAAGAAGAAAGAACAGAAAAAAAAATAAAGAAAGAAAGACAAAAGAAAACGAATAAAAATGACAGAAAGAAAAAAAAGGTAAAGGAGAAACAAGAAGAAAATAGGAAATAGGTCTGAGTTTTTCTCTTGTTTGGGAGGGTGAGGGGTAGGGGGGGTAGGGGGTGTGGGGGTAGGGGGGGTAGGGGTGGGGGTAGGGGGTAGTTTGTTGTCAAGGTCATCACTACAATTACCTATAATAAGACAAGGTCATTCTCGTTAAGACAGACAGGTAGGAAAGAAGTTCAGGTGTACCAGGTAAGTCTTATCAGAAACAGGTAGTGGATTATATTGATCAACCTTGGAGTCTCTCTCTCTCTCTCTCTCTCTCTCTCTCTCTCTCTCTCTCTTTCTTTGTCTCTGTCTATTTGCCTCTCCTTCTGTCTCTCTCTGTCTCTTTTTTCTCTCTCATACTGCAGAAATTCGTGAAGACAGACAGACAGACAGACAAACCTCCAGATCACAATGCTATATACATTTACTTTAACTACTAGAGGGACGATAATAGTGTTCCAAAACCCTTCCCCCTCCCCTCCCCTCCCCACCTTCCCCATGTATACACAACTCTCCCCCTCCCCCCTTTCCACTCCCCACAGCTCGATAACCCATGATAACACCCCTCTCTTATTGATAACTTCATGAACCACCCCCCCCCGCTCACCATCTCCCCCCCCTCCCTTCCCCCCTCCTGATTATGCCCCCACACCCCCCCGTAATGATATCATCTATGTCTGTTTGTGCCCTCTGGTAAGACTGGGCTAACCTCTCTAATTGGTTGTTGGTGTGGTGATTGACCTAAGTGAGTATTACCACTTTTGGAGTTAGTGGTGGTGGTGGTGGTGGTGGTGGTGGTGGTGGTAGTGGTGGTGGTAGTGGTGGTAGTGGTAGTGGTAGTGGTGGTGGTGGAGGTGGTGGAGGTGGTGGTGATGGTGGTGGTGGTAGTGGTAGTGGTAGTGGTGTTGGTGTTGGTGGTGGTAGTGGTAGTGGTAGTAGTGGTGGTAGTGGTAGTGGTGGTAGTGGTAGTAGTGGTGGTGGTGGTGGTGGTGGTGGTGGTGGTAGTAGTGGTAGTAGTGGTGGTGGTAGTAGTGGTAGTGGTAGTGGTGGTGGTGGTAGTAGTGGTAGTAGTGGTAGTGGTGGTAGTGGTAGTAGTGGTGGTGGCGGTAGTGGTGGTAGTGGTAGTGGTGGTAGTGGTAGTGGTAGTAATCCTCAATTGTTTATTTTATTCTCATTTATTACTTATCTTTATTTACGATTACAATACACTATATATTTTCCTGCTTTTTAACCCAGTAACAGAGAGGATGAAAGTATTGGTTGTCCCTACGTTATGAGTCTAACATAAACACAACCTCACTACGATACTTCCCTTTATTGTCTTCTTCCATCTCTCACTGGGGGTATCGTTAAATATTGCTCGATCTCTTCTTAAGTTATTGATGTTTTGTTTTTTTTTCGTCTCATTTCTTTCTCTCTCTCTCTATGAGTTATCGTAATTATTGTTCATTCTCTCCCAGAACTAACATAAGTATCGTTACATCTCTTCCTGAAACTATCGTACGTGTTATTCCACATCTTCCTCTGAAGTATCGTAAATATTGTCACACATCTCCCTGAACTATCGTAAGTACCGTCACACATCTCCCTGAACTATCGTAAGTACCGTCACACATCTCCCTGAACTATCGTAAATACCGTCACACATCTCCCAGAACTATCGTAAGTACCGTCACACATCTCCCAGAACTATCGTAAGTACCGTCACACATCTCCCTGAACTATCGTAAGTACCGTCACACATCTCCCAGAACTATCGTAAGTACCGTCACACATCTCCCAGAACTATCGTAAATACCGTCACACATCTCCCTGAACTATCGCAAGTACCGTCACAAATCTCCCAGAACTATCGTAAGTACCGTCACACATCTCCCTGAACTATCGTAAATACCGTCACACATCTCCCAGAACTATCGTAAATACCGTCACACATCTCCCAGAACTATCGTAAGTACCGTCACACATCTCCCAGAACTATCGTAAGTACCGTCACACATCTCCCTGAACTATCGTAAGTACCGTCACACATCTCCCTGAACTATCGTAAATACCGTCACACATCTCCCTGAACTATCGTAAGTACCGTCACACATCTCCCTGAACTATCGTAAGTACCGTCACACATCTCCCAGAACTATCGTAAGTACCGTCACACATCTCCCTGAACTATCGTAAGTACCGTCACACATCTCCCTGAACTATCGTAAATACCGTCACACATCTCCCTGAACTATCGTAAATACCGTCACATATCTCCCTGAACTATCGTAAGTACCGTCACACATCTCCCTGAACTATCGTAAATACCGTCACACATCTCCCTGAACTATCGAAAGTACCGTCACACATCTCCCTGAACTATCGAAAGTACCGTCACACATCTCCCTGAACTATCGTAAATACCGTCACACATCTCCCTGAACTATCGTAAATACCGTCACACATCTCCCTGAACTATCGTAAGTACCGTCACACATCTCCCTGAACTATCGTAAGTACCGTCACACATCTCCCTGAACTATCGTAAGTGTCCTCCAGTATCTGGGTCTCAGCTAACGCACGGGACAGTGACGAGGATAATTTGCATAATCTGAAGAAAAACAGGAATTCTTATTGATGTTTAGTAACCATAAAAGTTATACTCAGGGTGGGAACACTCCCTCATTCCCTCCCTGCGTCCCTCCCTGCGTCCCTCCCTGCTTTCCTCCCTGCGTCCCTCCCTGCGTCCCTCCCTGCGTCCCTCCCTGCTTCCCTCCCTGCGTCCCTCCCTGCGTCCCTTCCTGCTTCCCTCCCTGCGTCCCCTCCTGCTTCCCTCCCTGCGTTCCTCCCTGCTTCCCTCCCTGCTTCCCCTCCTGCTTCCCTCCCTGCGTCCCCTCCTGCTTCCCTCCCTGCGTCCCTCCCTGCTTCCCTCCCTGCGTCCCTCCCTGCTTCCCTCCCTGCGTCCCCTCCTGCTTCCCTCCCTGCGTCCCTCCCTGCTTCCCTCCCTGCGTCCCTCCCTGCTTCCCTCCCTGCGTTCCTCCCTGCTTCCCTCCCTGCTTCCCTCCCTGCGTCCCCTCCTGCTTCCCTCCCTGCGTCCCTCCCTGCGTCCCTCCCTGCTTCCCTCCCTGCGTCCCCTCCTGCTTCCCTCCCTGCGTTCCTCCCTGCTTCCCTCCCTGCTTCCCCTCCTGCTTCCCTCCCTGCGTCCCTCCCTGCTTCCCTCCCTGCTTCCCTCCCTGCGTTCCCTCCCTGCGTCCCTCCCTGCTTCCCTCCCTGCGTCCCCTCCTGCTTCCCTTCCTGCGTCCCTCCCTGCTTCCCTCCCTGCGTTCCTCCCTGCTTCCCCTCCTGCTTCCCTCCCTGCGTCCCCTCCTGCTTCCCTCCCTGCTTCCCTCCCTGTGTCCCCTCCCTGCGTCCCTCCCTGCTTCCCTCCCTGCGTCCCCTCCTGCTTCCCTCCCTGTGTCCCCTCCCTGCTTCCCTCCCTGCCACCCTCCTTGCTTCCCTCCCTGCCACCCTGCTTCCTAGCCTACCTCCCTCCCTCCCTGCTTGCCTGTCTGCTTGCTAGTTTCCCTTCCAGCCACCGTATATGGTTACCTCCCGCCCTCAGTCCCTTAACGAGTCCCTGCTTTCTTCTTTCCCTGCTTTCTTCTTTCCCTGCTTTCTTCTTTCCCTACTTGCCTGATGCCCTGCCTGCCTTCCTCTATTCTTTCCCGTCTACTTCCCTGCATGTCTGCTTGCTTGTCTACCTGCCTGCTTCCTTCCTTCCCTCTCTGTCTGCCTCCTTCACTGCACGCACATAGAGAGAGAGAGAGAGCATCCTAGATCCCTCGTAACTTATACAATTGGTGTGCGCTGGTTGGCAACATCAAGGCGTAAACAGATGAGTTGTCAAGGTAAGAATTAGGCCAGTGGGTGGGCGTGTGTTTGCCTTGTTTACCTTGCAATCACCACATCCAGTAATGACATTGTCGGGGGGGTAGGAAGCGTGTGATTTGTTGATAGCTTCTCCTAAACCCCGTCATCTCCTCCTGGTTCATTTTAAGACTTCGCACTGTTGTCGCTTCAATGTGAGGAGATGGTTGTAGGTGTTTTATTACTGAACAAAGAACTTTTCCGTCTTTGTTCTTCTTGATGATCTGGTAAGCTCGAGTCCATGACCTCTATAGTCTCTGGTGTTGTAGGTACTGTAGTAAGTAGTTACCAAACAGGGAGGTACTACCGCCTGGGAAGCTATTGGAAGCATAAATGTGCTGTCTAATGGTAGACCCTGCTGCCATATGTGACCAAGTCCCAGGTTGCTGATCTGACTTCCTGCCTCATTTACACACAATTGCAGGGTCTCAATTGTTTCTCTTTGACAACACAACATATATCGTTTCTTATTCTTTATCTGTATTTTTTACCATTTATGTATTTACTTATGGTACAAGTTATTTGTTCTTTTGACCCCCCCCCCCCCCAGGCCCCGATGTGGGTCGGTGACCCGTGCCTGGGTGGGGTAATCCCCATTAAAAAAAAATCCTCCATCTTGTTCGAATCTTTAAATGTCTCCCATTAGATTCGCTCTGTCGTGCTGTGTTCGAAGAGTTGTCAGTCCCAAAGCCTTCAGTCTGTCTGGGTATTCAAGATGTCTTATTTCAGGGATGATCTTAAGCGCCTCTGTGTAGTGTTTGTCATGTTTTGAAACAGTAGCCCAGCAGAGACGTGCGAGAGATTTATAGAGGTGAGAGGTCACTGTTTTTTGTCCTCGTATTCAAAGGTACAATTGCTGATTCTAAAAGCCAGGTTGATTCTTCCCGCCGCTGTTCCCACTTGTGGTGCTGCTGTCAGTGATTGCTCGTCCACCACACCCACATCCCTCTACTTATCCACAGATGCCAGACAATTACTGTCAACAGGGTAATCCAGCTTTGGATTATTATACACCACATAAATAGTCTTGCGCTTTGCAATATCAAAAAGTATTTGTCAGTCATTCGGTCGCTTGAAAAGGTCGTCGAAAATCACATTGCATGGTTATTATGTCACCATGAACTGCAACCTTTCCCTGCATCTTATTTCGTCTGCAGAATTAATGTTATATTTTCGCCATTGTCACACCCGTCGAGCAAGGGTCTTTGTGGCACACTACACACAACCTTCTTCCACTGAAGGTTCTACGCTGTTCAGAACCTATCAATGATTCCTGTCGTTCTACCAATACAATACAACCCCAGCATTTAGTTCTTCATATCAATAGCTTGTATTATTCCGGACAAACCTTATGTATGAAGAGTTACTGAATGACTTACGAGTAAAGCCACCAACAACATCACAGGCTGATCCACATAATCCGCCACCGTCTCTAGGGATGTGTGTGTGTGTGTGTGTGTGTGTGTGTGTGGAAATATTAGGGTAAAAATTTATCCTCTGGCGACTCTGATATGAGACCTTGTTGTGTTTACATTCTGTCAGCTGATGGATGATGTGAGAGTAGAGGCTGACGTGTGAGGGTAGAGGCTAACGTGTGAGGGTAGAGGCTCACGTGTGAGGGTAGAGGTTGACGTGTGAAGGTAGGTGGTGACGTGTGAAGGTAGAGGCTGACGTGTGAAGGTAGGTGGTGACGTATGAAGGTAGGTGGTGACGTGTGAAGGTAGGTGGTGACGTGTGAAGGTAGGTGGTGACGTGTGAAAGTAGAGACTGACGTGTGAAGGTAGGTGGTGACGTGTGAAGGTAGAGGCTGACGTGTGAAGGTAGGTGGTGACGTGTGAAGGTAGAGGCTGACGTGTGAAGGTAGATGGTGACGTGTGACGGTAGAGGTTGACGTGTGAGGGTAGAGGCTGACATGTGTACGTAGGTTCGTGTGTGTGTGTGTGTGTGTGTGTACGCCAGCTGCATTTTTACTGACATATCTCATCATCAGCTATTAATCAAAACTGTCATCTTATTTAACGATCACACACACACACACACACACACACACACACACACACACATATTAAACCTTCCCGTTGTATTCATTATGAGAAAATAAAACAATAAATTCAACAAATGAGCCAAACGGATAACGTATCAAGGAACAACAAAGCGATCCAATACTATATAAGTGGAGTACCATAAAGGCATCTAGAGCGATAATAAAAGGTTTTCGATCCTACACTGAAACATTCAAGTCGACTGTCTTTTGTTAGCTTTGGATTCTGTCAAGATAAGACATACACCGTACACAATCTATATCTTACAAAATACTTCTCACTGTCAATGCTTCCAAACTTTTTTTTTCTCCTTCCTCATAATCAATAAATCAATCACATTTCAATAGGTGTTTTGTAATAATTAGTCAGGTGTTAAATGAAGTTTCCTTTGTTAATGAAGGAGCAGCAACACTCATACCAGGTGGAGGAGCTGGCGTTGATAATTAATAGAGAGAGAGAGAGAGAGAGAGAGAGAGAGAGAGAGAGAGATATACTCATTTGCATATTATTACAGAATAAATAATATTTGATTAATATTTTTCGTCTTTCGTTTTTCCTCATAATTTATTGACGATAAAAAAAAAATCTTGTTACGTTAATTGTTCCTCCTCCTCCTCCTCCTCCTCCTCCTCCTCGTCTTCCCATTTCTCCTCTTCCTCCTCCTCCTCCTCCTCTTTCTCCTCCCTTTCTTCACCTCTTGCTCTGTCCTCCTCCTCTCTCCTCCTCCTCCTACTCCTCTTCCTCCTACTCCCAGTTTTTGTCATGGCGTCTGTTGTGTTTATTACTGAGTATTTTGAGATAGAATCGAAATAAATTTAAAAAGAAAATACATATTCAGTTGTGTTATCTCTCTCTCTCTCTCTCTCTCTCTCTCTCTCTCTCTCTCTTTTGGTATCTCTTCTTCTCTTTTCTTTTTCCCTTCTCTCTCTTTTTTCTTCTCCCTATTTCTTTCTTTCTACTATTTTCAAAATGTTTCTTCCTTTCTTTTCTATCTTTGTCTTCTCTATATTTTCTCTTTATATTTTATTTCTATTCTCTCACTTTCTCTATATACTTTCTCATTTTCTATATTTATTTAATTTTCTCTCTCTCTCTCTCTCTCTCTCTCTCTCTCTCTCTCTGTCTGTCTGTCTCACTGTCTATCTGTATCTCTCCCTGTCTTCCCTTTCCTCTGTCTGTCTGTCTGTCTTTATCTTATTAATGCATCGAACAGAGAAAACCTAATTAGCAATGTCGAGGTAGGGAACGAACTTGCAAACAGCGATTACGAAAAAATTCGATTCCAGTTAGATTTTCAGGGCAGACGTAAGGAAAATTCCACTGAAGTATCAGATTTCAGAAGGGCAAACTTTGACAGTTTAAAGAGGCAGCTGAGAGAGGGGGTGTCGCGCTTGGCCATGAACCTGACAGATGACACCGACCTGATAACGAGATCTGAGATTGCTGAATTCCACGACAATTTAAATAGTGAGTTACTTAATGCACAAAGGCAGAACATACCATACAAAAAACTCAGATCAGACAACAATGACCCTAAATGGATAAATAATTATTTAAAGAACATCATTGGCCAAAGGAAGGCTATAGGTAGAAGGATAAATCGTGGCGAAATTCACCTCCGGGACTATTATAGGGTATTGGCGAGTAGGGTTAAAACCGAGATAAGGAAAGCAAAGAGGAATAATGAGGTAAGGATAGCAAGGGAGGCAAAGACAAACCCCAAAGGATTCTACCAAATGTATCAAACCAAAACACGAGAAAAGATTGGACCAATACGGTCAGATACCGGCGAGCTCACTGATAACGACAGAGAAATGAGCAATAATTTGAATAAATATTTTTCAACAGTTTTCACCAGCGAAAATTTAAACATGATACCCGAGGCACCGACTCTATTCAGAGATAGTGAAGAAAACAAATTAAGTGAGATAGTAGTGACTAGTAACGATGTTAGTAAGCAAATAGACAAACTAAAGCCTAATAAGTCACCTGGTCCCGATGAGATATTTGCCAGAGTATTAAAGGAATGTAAGGAAGAGCTTAGTAAGCCCTTAGCAAAGTTGTTTAACATGTCATTAAAAACAGGTGTAGTACCAGAATCCTGGAGGATAGCGAATGTAATACCGATTTTCAAGAAGGGGGATAGATCACTATCCTCTAACTACCGCCCAATCAGTCTAACATCAATAGTAGGCAAATTACTGGAAGCAATCATTTCAAACTCTATTCGAAATCACCTGGAGAAGCACCGATTGATCAATGATTCCCAACATGGCTTCACAAGCGGACGTTCTTGCCTAACTAATCTATTAACATTCTTTTCATCAGTTTTCGAATTGGTGGACGAGGGGCACAATTATGATGTGGTATATCTCGACTTTAGCAAAGCCTTCGACAGAGTCCCCCACGAAAGACTAATTAGAAAGGTAGAAGCTCATGGCATCAAAGGTGACATCCTTAAATGGATTAGGGCGTGGTTACAGGACAGGAAACAACGAGTGAGCATAAACGGCACTAAGCCCCATTGGAGCAATGTCACAAGTGGAGTTCCCCAAGGCTCAGTACTTGGACCATTATTGTTTATTATATACATAAACGACATAGATATCGGCATTGACAGCAACATAAGTAAATTTGCTGATGACACTAAAATAAGACGTGTTATCAAATCTGACGAGGACTCGGCAAAACTACAGGAAGATCTAAACAAATTTTTCGAATGGTCTGAAAAATGGCAGATGAAATTCAACGTGGGCAAATGTAAAGTACTCAGTATAGGAGATGTAAACAGGGAAACCAGATACCAGATGAACAATGATGCCATAGAGAAATCCGACTGCGAGAGAGATTTAGGAGTAATGATAAGTAGGAACCTTAAGCCAAGTAAACAATGTGTTTTTGCTCGTAACAAGGCTAAAAAAGTACTTGGGTTCATACAAAGGAGTGTTAGTTACAAGACTAGCGAGGTCATCCTAAAACTGTATCTTGCTCTTGTGAGACAACACCTGGATTATGCAGTTCAGTTCTGGTCACCGTATTACAGAATGGATATAGAATCCTTGGAAAGAATTCAGAGGAGAATGACAAGACTAATCCCGGGCATTAGGAACATTGAGTATAGAGACAGGTTAAAGCATCTTAATTTGCACTCCCTCGAGAGACGTAGAGCGAGGGGCGACCTGATAGAGGTGTATAAGTGGAAGGCAGGGCTAAACAAAGGGGACATTACAAAGGTACTCAAACTATCCAACCAGGAGCGAACTCGTAACAATGGTTTTAAATGAGACAAATTTAGATTTAGGCGTGAAATAGGTAAACACTGGTTTGGAAACAGAGTAGTGGATGAATGGAACAAGTTACCAAATATCATCATTAACTCGAATACGCTGAATTGCTTCAAACATAGGTTGGATGCTCATATGAGCAATAGGGGTTGGGTGTAAACGGGACTGCCCAGTATGGGCCAATAGGCCCGCTGCAGTTTCCTCCATTCTTATGTTCTTATGTTCTTATGTAGTGTTCTTTAACGACCTGTAGTGTTCTCTAATGAAGGACCTGCAGTGTTCTCTAGACTAACGACCTGTAGCGTTCTCTAGATCAACGATCTACATTGTTATTCAACGACCTACAGTGTTTTTTAACGATCTGCATTGTTTATAAGGGACCTGCAGTGTTCTTTAACGACCTACAGCGTTATTTAACGACCTGCAATGTTTTGTAGAAAAACGACCTATAGTTTTATTTAACGACCTGTAGTGTTCTCTTGATTAACGACCTGTAGTGTTCTTTAACGACCTGCAGTGTTATTTACCGACCTGCAGTGTTTTGTAGATTAACGACCTATAGTGTTATTTAACGACCTGTAGTGTTCTCTTGATTAACGACCTGCAGTGTTATTTAACGACATGCAGTGTTCTTTAACGACCTGCAGTGTTCTTTAACGACCTGCAGTGTTCTTTAACGACCTGCAGTTTTCTTTAACAACCAGCAGTGTTATTTAACGACCTGTAGTGTTCTCTTGATTAACGACCTGCAGTGTTCCTTAACGACCTGCAGTGTTCTTTAACGACCAGCAGTGTTATTTAACGACCTGTAGTGTTATTTAACGACCTGTAGTGTTATTTAACGATCTGCAGTGTTATTTAACAACCTGTAGTGTTATTTAACGACCTGCAGTGTTATTTAACAACCTGCAGTTTTATTTAACGACCTGCAGTGTTATTTAACGACCTGCAGTGTTATTTAACAACCTGCAGTTTTATTTAACGACCTGCAGTGTTATTTAACGACCTGCAGTGTTCTCTAACGACTTACAATGCTCCCAGTACAAAATGCTACACTGTTACAATACTGAACCAAGTCTTCTTACCTGCCAGGCTCGGTACCACACCTGTCTGCGAACACCTGGAAGAAAAAATAAATATGTAAATAAATAAATAATAAAAAGCTATAAAACAAAAAATAATCATAAATATTTAAGGAATATGTAATTAGGAATATATATAATCTTTGAAAAAATTAATACACAGTAGATAATTAGATAAAACTTGATTACCTAAAACCAAATTATGAACAGGGATTAAAGAGAAAAGTGTTGAAATAAAAACAGGAATGATATAGATATGATATGAACTAGACAATACCTTATAGAACACGTATTATGACTATTAACACCTGCTATTACAGGATATATTTCAGTATATTACGCATCTCTTAGGAATGTGTCGTTATATTTTGATATGGAGGTATAATGAGTATATATCGAGAATATTGAGAGAGAGAGAGAGAGAGAGAGAGAGAGAGAGAGAGAGTGTGTGTGTGTGTGTGTGTGTGTGTTACGTCACCTGTCCAACGAGGAAGACTGACAGTAGTGAAGAAGAGGTAGGTAAGATTTTAATAAAAGAAAAAGTGAGGAACATATTGTACTCAAAGGATTAACTCTTCATATCGTACTCAAGGGATTAAGATATCGTACTGAAGAGCAGGGACACGGAGTAGGGCCCAGAGGACAAGGGGCACAGGGGGGGTATGTGGCAGAGGGCAAAGGGCAAGAGCAGGAGTAGGGCAAGGAGAGGTAGTAGCAACATATCGTTTCGGTGAAAATCCTAGTTGGTAATTATTCTTACCTGGTCCGCCCCATGTTCCTCTGACTCCCAAAATACATAAGAATTATCACTTTTCTGATCCAAACTCACGGGAAGAGACGAAATATATTGGACTTTTGGGGGCATAAATATATAATATACAATATATTCATGAAATGTACAATAAATTTTACGAAATATACAATAAACTTTACGAAATATACAATAAATTTTACGAAATATACGATAAACTTTACGAAATATACAATAAATTTTACGAAATATACGATAAACTTTACGAAATATACAATAAACTTTACGAAATATACAATAAATTTTACGAAATATACGATAAACTTTACGAAATATACAATAAACTTTACGAAATATACAATAAATTTTACGAAATATACAATAAATTTTACGAAATATACGATTGAAAAAGGAACAAAGGGGGAAGTGCCAAGTTAACTACCTCTAGCTGACCAATCAGAACACTGAACGAGTCTCTGATGAGTGATTAATTTTATTCATTTCTTTTCTATTCAGTATCAGATCGTAATAAAGCAGAGTCTCATACCATAAGAAAACTTCAATAAAAGTTCAGAATTTGTTTTCGTTTACTGCAGAGTTTGATGGAAGTGGTGCTGCCTTTCCTCCTATATACAGTGTTACCAATAGTATCTGCCAGGATGGATACGATAACTTCCTAAACACTATACATGCAACTCGTAGTGTCCCGGGAGGGTTGGTATACGTAGCTCTGTGTCATACTGATCCAGCTATAATTAGTTACCGAACACATACTAATTACGCCGAGATAAATAAACATTGCGTTAATTATAATTTTATACAAAAGTAAATGTATGTCCCAATATCTATCATCCCAAGTCACTTAATGATTTATACAGTGTGTGGTCAGATACTTTTTTGAGATGGTGTACCTTGGGCTATGGAAAGGGGCAGTGGGAAGCAGGTAGGAACACGGGACAGGGAATGGGGGGAAGGGGAACGGACAGGGGACAGGGTAAAGGGTAAAGGGCACGAAGCAGGGGTCAGGAGGTAAGAGACGGGAGAAGAGACAGAAGAGAGAGAGAGAGGACTGAGGACATGGACATTAGATAGGGGACAGAGGGCAAGAGACAGGAGATAGGGGAGAGACATTAGGTTAGGGGACAGAGGGAAAGAGACAGGAGAACAGGAGATAGGGGACAGGGACATTAGGTAGGGGACAGAGGGCAAGTGACATCACCATCCCCCCCCTCAGTCTCACCATCACTATCCCTCCCTCAGTCTCACCATCACTATCCCTCCCTCAGTCTCACCATCCCCATCCATCCCTCGGTCTCACCATCACTCTCTCAATCTCACCATCACCAACATCCTCCCTCCCTTAGTCTCACCACTACCATCACCAGCCATCGTCACCTCGTCACCATACAACCACAGTACCGTCAACATTCACCATCATCACTATATCCACAATAACCACACTTAACCGGAGGTGTCAAGCCGTGCAACTCATTTTCAGATAATTTTCCGGTTAACGCCAGACCTTGACCGCGCCAATAGATAGTCATTTGTTTTTTTTTTTTCGAGCCAAATTGCTTAATATTGGCGGGAAAATTACGAGAGAGGGAGTGTCACGCTTCCGGTACCAGAGGTAGATAATGAGAGGCCAGCGGAAATTGTCATGATACTTAATACGTGTGACACCAGGGGGAATAAAGTCAGTTTAGATCCTCATTTGACTAGCGTATATAAGGTGTTCTAGACTCTCGCTTGACTGACTTCCATTAGATTTGATAATACGTAGACGAAACTCAAATTCAGTTCAAATGCTCGCTTGACTGAGGATTATCCACTTAATATTGCCCATCAATTGACTAATTTACATTGGATTAACAGCATCATTAACGAGAGAGAGAGAGCGAGAGAGAGAGAGAGAGAGAGAGAGTCTTAAATATAAAAGGAGAAAGAGAGAGAGAGGAGTCACGGAGGTTGTAAAGACTCACACGACAAACCATCCATTATTTCTCCTCCTGGCGACAAGAGAGGAGAGGAACACCCTTAAACAATAAAGGATCCGATCCCCTCCCTCGCTCCTCCATCCACTCCCTCTATCAGGACGCCGAAGGAGGATTCAATTAAATTCTGGGGAGGTTGAGTTTTGTTTGGGTTATTGTTGTCAGAGCGCTTATAATGGCCCTGCCTCGTACATAACAAGATAATACGAGACAACAAGGGGTGAGGAAAATGCCCAGGCGAGACAAATTAGCCCTGGTAGTGAGTCCTTTCAGCTCCTGGGTGTCAGTCATTACCTTTGGGTGTTCGACCAGCTGTAAGAATTGATCACTTGATGCCAAACTATCCGAGAGGTGGAGTTTTAAGCGTCAGGTGGTTCCCCATTAGCTAAAGTGAAAATAAAACCTCGCGAATGGTGTGTCAGGGAGGGCTGGGTTCAACGTGTGTGGTCCGGGGTTTTTGTTGCACGAATCATGCCGCTTGTTGAGCCTCGCGCCCTAACATTAGCCTCTCCCTCCGCTACACTTCGGACACCTAACCAACACGCTTCGATCCTAGCGCGTTGAGTCCCCCATTTAACTTCCATCCCGGCGTTTCCTCATCTCTCTGGTATGCTAAACTATCTCCGTGTGAGTGTTTTGTTTCGTGTGTACTGTGCGTTAATCATCAAGTGAGGTTATTGAAGGAGACGGTTGAAGGATTCTGAAGGATATTGAGGTGAAGAAGGGCGAGCGAAACCTGGCGACGGTGTGAACGAAAGGTCGGGGTGAGGTCTCGGGGTGCGTGCCTGCGATCAGACGAATGGATCACCATGGAGGCTCTCTTGTCTTGTGGCCAACTGGCGGAGTAAGAAGGAGGAGTAGGAGGAGGAGGAAGGAAGAGGAGAAGGAGCAGGAGGAGGAAGAAGGTGAGGTTTTCGTCATGATGATCCAGTATTAACAGGTAAAGTGACGTCCTCCTTACGTTCCTTTCCTCCACTCCCACCACTCCTCTACCCCACCCTTCTCTCCAGTCCTCCCCCCATCCACTCCTTTCCTCCCCATCCCTCTCCACCCCACCTCCTCCACTCCTTCCCTCCCACCACTCCACCACCCCACCTCCTCTACTCCTTCCCCCTCTCCCCTCTCCATCCCTCTCTCCTATCCACCAGATGAAATTATTATCCCCCATTAGTAAGATCGGTGGAGGAAGGAACTATGTAAATAAGGGTTAGTAAAGGAACCCCTGAATATTCATGGGTTGAGTCAGTAGATTTTTTGATGTTTCGACAATATAATGAGAATCTTTTCTAATCATTCATCGTTTTTTCGCGTGTGTGTGTGTGTGTGTGTGCGTGTGTGTGTGTGTGTGTGTATATATATATGTGTGTGTGTGTGTGTGTGTGTGTGTGTGTGTATATATGTATGTGTGTGTGTGTGTGTGTGTGTGTGTGTGTGTGTGTGTGTGTGTGTGTACTGGGTTTGAAAGAGCTGTGTGGATTGTTATTTTTTCATAGGGTGGAGTGGGTGTGGGAAGTGGATAGCTGGATAGGTAAGAGTGTGGATTAGATTTGCGGTGGGTGTTGGTGTGGTTGTCATGGTGGAATGAATGTGGGGTGGGTGTAGGGTACGGTGTGGAGTGGGTGTTGGAGTGGATGAGTGTGGGGTGGGTGTTGGAGTGGGTCTTGGAGTGGGTAAGAGTGTGCAGTGGGTGTTGGAGTGGGCGGGAGTGTGGGGCGGGTGTTGGAGTGGGCGGGAGTGTGGAGTGGGTGTTGGAGTGGGCGGGAGTGTGGAGTGGGTGTTGGAGTGGGCGGGAGTGTTGAGTGGGTGACAGAGTGGGCGGGAGTGTGGAGTGGGTGTTGGAGTGGGCGGGAGTGTGGAGTGGGTGTTGGAGTGGGCGAGAGTGTGGAGTGGGTGTGTGTCTAAGGAGTCTTGCCTTACCTCGATAAGCTTAACCTAGTCGTCACATATCTACAAGAAGAAAGAAGAAAGAAGAGAGAAGAAGAAGACGAAGAAGAAGACGAAGACGAAGAAGAAGAAGAAGAGAAGAAGAAGAAGAAGAAACCGTATTCGTAAAGGAGTTAATTACGACTAAATAAACAAACGATACTTACAGGTGGGAGGGAAATTTCAGGCACATTAAAAGAGGAGATGGAAAAGGAAGAACAGGAGGAGGAGGAAGGAGGAAGGAGATAGAGGAGGTGATGAAAGAGCAGGAGGACGTGGAGATGAAGAAGGAGAAGACGTCCCAATTATATTCTGTAGTCATAAAGTTGGGGGAAAAAATGGGAAAATAAAATACCTGGTAATTGTCCATCATCGGGAGAATTACCTTAACTAATGAGATACCAACATGAAGGATTTACTGACATGGACCTTGGAGAATTAAAGTGAGAATATAGAAGACCAATATTTAGCAGATAAAATGCCTAAGTTTAATTTCTAATTCAAGTTTTAAGTCAATCTTTTATAGTCCCCCCACCATAAAGAAAATGAGAAGAGAAAACGAACGGGGGGACTCTTGCAAACTAAAACTACACGTGTGAATCTCAGAAATACACACACACACACACACACACACACACTAATTAATTAACTAACAAACAAAGGAACAAATAAATACAACAAAACAAATGAGTCTCAATACAGCACATTATAAAGATTAGCCCAAAAGAACACCGCATCATCACTTTTATCCCAGTCAGGTGTGTCGAGGTAATCACTACAGGTGTGTGCCCAGGTGTGTGCGTGTATGTGACCTCACCTGGGAATAAAACAAAAGTATCTGGTTATAGTAGAGTTTTAGTGTAATTTTGGCACCATTTTCTCCTCCTTTAGTGATTAATTAAGAGGTTAAAGAAAGAATCTGTACAATTAATCTTTGAGAATATATATACATATTTTTTTTTGTCATATCTTAAGTTAGGATGAATAGGGGTTACGTTTTAAGTTAAGAATGTTTGAGCATCTATGTTTCTATCGTACTTCATGCGAGTTGAATAAATATTACGATTTGTTCTTATCCAGGTAAGGGGGGAGGGGGAGGGAAGGGAAGGGGGGGAGGGAGGGAGGGAGGGGGTGGGGAAAGAAGAGAAGGGAGAAGGGAGGGAGAGAGAGAGAGACAGAAGGTGAAAGAGAGGTAGAGAGAGAAAGAAGGAGGAGGATAGGGAGAAAAAGGAGGGAGGGAAAAAAGACAGAGAGAGAGAGAGAGAGAGAGAGAGAGAGAGAGAGAGAGAGAGAGAGAGAGAGAGAGCACGCATATTCTACAAAACCACTTACCTGCATTCCTTCATATTTCCAGATAAGACCAAAAAAACAGAAAAAATCCCCACCAACATTGAACCTCCCTGTGTACCCAAGACATGGGATCGAACCCGTGTACAGAGGGTTCACATAGTCTCAGGTTCTTCCTTCAGATTGTGGACGAGTTTTTAAGTAAGATTTTGTACTCACTTTGCGTATCCCTGAAAAACCCAACAAGGTAGAGGTGTTGAAGACGATGCCTGAAATGAGAGTGTGGGGGGGAGTGTGGGAGGGAGTGTGGGGGAGGGAGTGGGAGGGAGGGTGAGGGAGGGAGTGTGGGGGAAAGTGGGGGGGAGAGTGGGAGGGAGTGGGGGGAGTGTGGGGGAGTGTGGGAGGGAGTGTGTGGTGGAGTGCGGGAAGGAGGGAGGGGTGAGGGAGGAGTGAGGGAGGAGTGAGGGAGAGACACACAATCTCGACCTTAATACACAGTACAGCAGGCAATAACAAATCGTGTGCGGAACCTCAGTAACACACGAGAGTCACGTCATCCAGTCTAAATTATCCTTTAAATAGTCAATGAATTAAGTAGCCATTCGGAAGCCATTCGCGTAACACATGAATGCAGGTGAACCACATGTGTGCTGCCATGTGCTGTGTGTTCAATGAGATATATGTACCTGGTTCTCTCCCTCTCTCTCTACGTCTTCTCAATCTTTTACGGAAACATCAATGGACTATATAATTTCTTCGTGGATTTATTTATATTCGTGTAGTCGTGGTGGTCAGTCGTGGTTTGGTTGAGAATTTTTGTTGCGTTTTTTTGCGTGTTTTTTTTTTTTTTTTTGCTTTATTTTGCGTTTTTTTGCGTGTTTTTTTTTTTTTTTTTGCTTTATTTTGCGTTTTTTTGCATTTTTTTTAATTTGATAGATTTATTTCATATTTTATCTGGTCCTAATTGTGTGTGTGTGTGTGTGTGTGTGTGTGTGTGTGTGTAGATATGTTAGTGTTTCTGATTACGCATATACACATGTGTTCATTTTGTCGAGAATATATTCATAGCATGTATACATAAATAATACAAATATACACGTACATGTATTCTCATATTATCAACAACAAGACACCGTTGCCTCACGTTAACGCCTGATAATAACATAACTTAATGATAACTGTATAATGAACAGACGACAGCACAGCAGAGGCTACCTGGAGATGATCACACGGCCCTGGGGACTCTCCTTGTCTCCTCCAGCAGCGACCCCAGGCAGGAAACACCTCATATCCCGCTCAAAGTGATACACGTAATTCCGAGCCAGAAATAATACACTTGCCATGTTCATTATGACGCCACCACACAATATGGATCTGGTTATCTTTTCACCGGTGTAAAATCCTTATCTCTTCAGTAACTAATATATTAAGACATTCCAATTAAAAAAATTCCCGTGTTCTTACGTGAACTTTAACCTCATTTATGATGAAGAAAAACAAAAGAAAAAGGGTTAAGATGGAGTTTGAGTCAGGAGAACACATTATGAAGGAATTTATAGACAACGGGAAGACTCGTTCACTGTGAAAAGGCATTAGATTCCTGGTGGCTGACTGGAGGCAAGACAAATCGACTGGATGATATACATGAACATACAACAGAGGAGCTGGGAGGAAGATAATATGAGCAGTTACATCGTTCTTCTCTTTATTAACTCCGGCGTCTGTACCCTGTGGAAATTTACAGGTAAAAAGTGTTAATTGGCAGGTAATAGCGAGTGGGCGGGTCCTCTCTCCCCTCCCACCCCCCAGATGTAGTTACGTGAAGCTCTCGTACATCAGACCAGTTTATGATCACACGTCTACGTTTATCAGGTGATGGACCGACCAATGGGACGTACCTCACAGATACTTATGTCTGGATCTCTTCAGCTGAATTTTCGTGATAAATCTCAGGTTTTACGTTTACACTTAACACTTTGTCGTTTGGTAAGTTTGTTTCACCTTTGTTTATGTCCCATCAGCTGTTCAATGACAACAAAAACCAGGATACACTTGTGGCAGGTAGACGACACTGCTGTAACAAGGCATACAACACCTGTGGTAGTGACTCAGTTGTCCAGGATAATTCTAGATTGAATAAAGGTGCACTACCTAAGAATACGAACACATTTAGGACGAAAGGTTAAACCATCGTTCTTAAACCATTGTTATCAAAGACTTAAACCAACGCCCTTAAAGAGTTACACCTTCGGCCTTAAACGGTTACTCTATCAGCACCAAAGAAGTTAAAGGCTAACAAGGCTAACAAAGTACTTGGGTTCATACAAGGGAGCGTTAGTTACAAGACTAGTGAGGTCATCCTAAAACTATACCTTATCCTTGTAAGACCTCACTTGGATTAAGTAGTTCAGTTCTGGTCACAGTACTACAGAATGGATATAGAATCCCTAGAAAGAATTCAGAGGAGAATGACAAGACTAATCCCGGGCATTAGGAACCTTGAGTACAGAGACAGGTTAAAGCATCTTAATTTGCACTCCCTCGAGAGACGTAAAGTGAGGGGTGATATGATCGAGGTGCATAAATGGAAGTCAGGGCTGAACAAGGGGACATAACAAAGGTACTCAAACTATCCAACCAAGAGCGAACTCGTAGCAATGGTTTTAAATCAGACAAATTTAGATTTAGTCGAGAGATAGGTAAACACTGGTTTGGAAATAGAGTAGTGGATGAGTGGAACAAGTTACCAAATATCATCATTAACTCGAACACGCTGGATAGCTTCAAACATAGGTTGGACGGATATATGAGCGATAGGGGTTGGGTGCAAATGGGACTGATTACTATGGGCCAATCGGCCCGCTGCATTTTCCTCCATTCTTATGATCTTATGATCTTTAAGAATTCAAAGCATTAGATCATCTTCGTCAACAGGTTAAGTCAATCGTTTCCAAATAAAGTAAAACCATATAAAGAATTTAAATAATAACAACAACAATAGCAGCAACAACAACAACAACAAAACCGGTAAGAACAACAACAACAACAGCCTCTTGTTGGATCTAGGTTAGATTTAGGTTATAGACCCAACAACCATTACTCAGACTGAATGTCAGTATTGGTAATGAGGTGACGAGGTGAGCGAGGCTTCCCTACGCCACCTTGTTGGTGTAAAAAAAGTGGTCCATCAAGGTAAGACAGGTGGTCACCGCGCCTCCATCAGGTGCTACACCACCTTAATGACCGGTGGTGGTGGTGGTAAAGGTAGTGGTGGTGTGTAGTGGTGGTGGTGTGTATGGTGGTGGTGTGTAGTGGTAGTGGTGTGTAGTGGTAGCGGTGTGTAGTGGTGGTGGTGTGTAGTGGGGGTGGTGTTGAGTGAGGGTGGTGTTGAGTAAGAGTGGTGTTGAGTAATGATGGTGTGTAGTGGCGGTGTGTGATGGTTCTGTAAGGTAGAGGTGGTAGTGTGTAGTGGTAGTGTGTAGTGGCGGTGTGTGGTGGTGTGTAGAGGTGGTGGTGTGTAGAGGTGGTGGTGTGTAGTGGTGGTGGGGTGGGGGTGGTGGTGTGTGGTGGTGGTGTGTGGTGGTGTGTGGTGGTGGTGTGTAGTGGTGGTGGTGGTGGTGTGTAGTGGTGGTGGTGGTGGTGTGTAGTGGTGGTGGTGGTGGTGTGGTGGTGGTGGTGTGTAGTGGTGGTGGTGGTGTGTAGTGGTGGGGGTGGTGGTGTGTAGTAGTGGTGGTGGTGTGGGGTGGGGGTGGTGGTGTGTAGTGGTGGTGTGTGGTAGTGGTGTGTAGTGGTGGTGGTAGTGGTGTGTAGTGGTGGTGGTGGTGTGTAGTGGTGGTGGTGGTGTGTGGTGTTGAGTAATGATGGCGTGTGGTGGTGGTGTGATGTGGAGGTGTGTTTTGGTGATTGGTAGTAGTGTAGGGTAGTGGTGATGGTGTGGGGTGATGGTGTATGGTGGTTGTGGTGTGTAGTGGTGGACACGTCCTAGCGCCTACCAACCACTGCCCCGCTACCTTGTTGATTAACCTTGGTAGGTATAAGGCTACGGGAGTAAACCTCAAACGAAAAATCTGCGGTGGAGCCCCGCATCAGGCAGCATGCTTACTGAGCTCCAACAAGACCCCAACGACGGTATAAGCGGAAGAAGTGACCACCATGGGAACCCAACGACTGCATGATGAACAGACTACTAAGGCGAAACCCAACAAACTGTGCTATCGGCAGTTAATTGCGCTCTCCCTCACCCCAGTTGTTGCATCACTTGCACCACTGGATCAGGAAAAGGGAGAGCCAAGATGTGTGGTTGCAGTCTGGGCTCCTGCCTCACCACATAATCAACTCACGTGCAGCCATCATCCAGCTCATCATACTTTTCATCATCACCAAATCCTCAACACCCCCAAAGGTCCGATGGCGATGGACAAGTGACGACGGGGACAGGCAGAGATGACTGCCGGGAGTCCCTAGTCACAACTCTGCACATGGGTGGCACTCAGATCTAGGCAGCTGTGCAATCCGGTCCTGTCTGTGCGACTAAGCAGCCCTTTCGAGCCACTCTGTTCACCCCACATGGGGAAGAGGGTATAAAAGGTGCCCAAAACATAGCCTGCCAAAAGAACCAACCTGACTGGGCAACTGCACCCAGTAAGGTCATACTAATGCGGTTGAAAACACAATCTAAAATATAATCATAATCACAGATCAAAACAAAAACAATCTATACAACCTCTTATGGTAGCGGCATGTAATGTCAGGACCCTTCTGGATACTGGCATAAATGAGCATCCTGAAAGAAGAACTGCCCTTGTAACAAAAGAGCTGACTAGATAAAACATCGACATAGCAGCCATTAGTGAGTTCCGGCTCACAAACGAAGGTCGACCCACAGAACGGGGGTCTGGCTATACCTTCTTCTGGAAGGGTAAGCCTGCTGCAGAAAGAAACCGTATTTATGGAGTTGGCTATGCCATCCACCAATGCATTCTACACAGGCTTACTGAAATGCCTGTTGGGATCAACGAGCGCCTCATGACGCTCCGGGTGCCACTGAATCACTCACGTCATGCCTTCTTCATCAGTACATATGCCCCAACACTGGATGCAGAGGATGACATCAAGGGGGCCTTTTACGCCCACCTTGACAGATTGCTAACCACTATCCTCAGAGAAGATAAGGTTGTGTTCCTAAGTGACTTCAATGCCAGAGTTAGCAGAGATGCTAACATATGGCAGGGAACCATAGGGAAAAATGGAATAGGCAAGTGTAATTCCAACAACCTACTCCTCCTCAGCAAGTTTGCTGCACACAACCTCACTACCACCAATACCTTGTTTAGGCAGGCCGACAAGTTCAAGGGTTTGTGGCAACACCCACGATCCAAACACTGGCATCTCATTGACTACATCATTGTCAGAGAAAGAGATTGCCGAGATGTCCTCATCACCCGTGCCCTGCGTGGCTCAGACCACAATGATACAGATCATCGGCTCATCAGAGCCAAACTCCACCTTCACGTCGCCCCAAAATGGCGAAGACAATAAGCCTCCAGAAGAAGTTTTAACACGAATCGTCTGGAGGATCCAGCGGTAACACATGCTTTCAGAGAGCAGCTCGAACATGGGCTGATAAACAACCCAAAAACAAACAACCCAAATCCCAGAGCAGAATGGAGTATTCTCAACACTGTCACGACAGAAACCATGCAGAGACCCTCGGCTAGATCAAAAGAATTAACCCGGACTGGTTTGATGAAAATGACCCGGAAATCAATGTACTCGTCAATGATAAAAGTGATGCTTTAACTGACTGGCTGAAGAACCCTAAGTCTCAGACCAAACCTGATACCTTCCACAAGAAGAAAGCGGCGGCCCAGCACAAACTTCACAAACTAAAGAACGACTGGTTTAAAAATAAAGCCTGTAAAATGCAAAAACTTGGAAAACAGCACAAGGTGCTCGAATTTTTCAATTCCACTAAAACATTTCATGGGCCAATCACTTTGGCGCAGCCCCCCTCTACTCACCCGACGGAAACTCCTTAATTAAAGACGAAGAATTCATTCATCAGCGCTGGAAAGAGCACTACCATTCGCTACTCAACCGAAACACCGATGTGGATGTCTTGACTACCCAGGAGGTCCCTCTGCTTCCAGGGATGACCCACCTCAGCTATCCTCCATCCCTGGATGAAGTAGCTACTGCCACCAAACAGATGAAAAATAACAAAGCCTCAGGGCCTGATGTAATCCCAGGCGAGGTGTATAAAGCAGGAGGACCTCTGCTTACCAGCCATCTCCACTCTCTCCTGGAGAATATATGAGAAAAGGAGGAAATCCCCCAAGCTCTTAAAGACGCCTCCATCGTAAATATTTATAAGAACAAGGGAGACCGGTCAGACTGTGGCAACTACCGCAGGATCTTGCTGCTATCCGTAGCTGGCAAGATTATCGCCCAAGTTCTCCGAAACAGACTTCTTCTTGAGGCGGAAAACTTCCTCCCAGAATCTCAATGTGGCTTTATACCATCACATAGGACCACTGACATGATCCTTGCTGCCCGCCAGATACAGGAAAAGTGCAGAGAACAGCGTCGTGACCTGTTCATTGCCTTCATCGACCTAACCAAGACCTTCGACTTGGTCAACAGGGAAGCCCTCTGGCGGACCATCAGCCGTTTTGGCTGCCCACCAAAGTTCATCGCTATTGTGAGGTAAGTTTACGATGACATGAATGGCAGTGTCCTGCACAATGTCACCCAAACTGAGTTCTTTCCCATCCAAACGGGGGTTAAACAAGGATGTGTACTGGCACCAACTGTTTTCCATTTTCTTGGCTGCTTTCCTTACTCGTGCCGGTGCCAATTTAGCCGGTGGGTGGACATCCAGTACCAGATGAAGGGTCTTTTCAACATAAGACTAGAGGCAGGAACAAAGGTGCCGACAGCTTCCATTACTGATCTTATTCAGTATGCAGACAACCTCACCCTTGTCGCCCACACTGAACGCGACCTACATCAGATCCTAAACACCTACGCAGATGCGTATGCACACTTTGGCCAAGAGGTGAATGTACGTAAGACTCAGATTCTCTTTCAGCCTGCCCCTGGGTCAGCCACACCTCCAGCTTAATGGTACTACCCTCTCTAGTATTACCCATTTTCAGTATCTCGGCTCCCACCTGTCCACCACCGCAGACATCGATGAAGAGATTCAACATAGGATCAAATGTGCATCTCAAGCCTTTGGCAGACTCCGTACCCGTGTGTTCAGCTGTAGGGTGCTGAAATTATCTACAAAGTTGCACGTATATCGATTAGTGGTCCTCCCCACCCTGCTATATGGCAGCAAGACATGGGTCACATACAGGAGACACCTCAAGGCACTTGAAAACTTTCACCAACGTAGTCTACGTTCCATCCTCCGAGTTCGCTCGGAAGACAAGAGAACAAATGCCAGTATTCTTGCTGAAACCAACTGTAGGAGCATTGAGGCTACCATTATCCATGAACAACTACGTTAGACTGGCCATGTTACCCGCATGGACGACAGTAGTCTGCCAAAACAGGGGTCCGCAAAAAGTTTTGAGACATAATGCATTTAACGTTTGTGAGAGATTTGGCGATTCCAATTCGCAGGATATTTTGGATTTGGGTTGAAATGAACAAATGCTTTGGACTATGATTTATTCTTTGATTATTGACAATATTTGTAAGTGTCATGGTATATAAGGGGTCCTTGGTTGAGAAAAGTTTGAGAACCCCTGATCTAACGTATAGTAAACGAAACGTTGGCGGGCAACTGATAAGGTATAAGGATAGTCTTAAGACAAACCTGAAAAAGTGCCAAATCGACCCCCTCACCTGGGAGACGATTACTCCACACCGTAACGCTTGGAGGAGCACCACACGAGGTGTCATTACTTTCGAGTTAGCCCGACTGCAAACCGAGGCAGATAAGCGCCAATGACGGAAAGACGCTGCCGCCACCCATCCTGCGCTAGATGTAGCCCTCCACACGTGCAACATCTGTGGACGACCCTGCCGGTCCCGTATCGGCCTCTCTAGTCACCTCAGAGCTCACCAACGAAGATTACATCCTTAATAACTCATATAATTGTATCATAGCTGGATTATCGTCATACTCGATTCCGAGTGACAGCAAAGTAGTAGCAGTAGTAGTATGTGATAGTGGTGGTGTGTAGTGGTGTGTAGTGGTGGTGGTGTGTAGTGGTGTGTAGTGGTGGTGGTGTGTAGTGGTGTGTAGTGGTAGTGTTGTGTAGTGGTAGTGGTGTGTAGTGGTGGTGGTGTGTAGTGGTGGTGGTGTGTAGTGGTGTGTAGTGGTAGTGTTGTGTAGTGGTAGTGGTGTGTAGTGGTGATGGTGTGTAGTGGTGTGTAGTGGTAGTGTTGTGTAGTGGTGTGTAGTGGTGGTGGTGTGTAGTGGTGGTGGTGTGTAGTGGTAGTGGTGTGTAGTGGTAGTGTTGTGTAGTGGTAGTGGTGTGTAGTGGTGATGGTGTGTAGTGGTGTGTAGTGGTAGTGGTAGTGGTGTGTAGTGGTGGTAGTGTGTAGTGGTGGTGGTGTGTAGTGGTGTGCAGTGGTGGTAGTGTGTAGTGGTGGTGTAGTGGTGTGTAGTGGTGGTGGTGTAGTGGTGTGTAGTGGGGGTGGTGTGTAGTGGTAGTGGTGTGTAGTGGTAGTGGTGTGTAGTGGTGGTAGTGTTTAGTGGTAGTGGTATGTGATGGTGTTGAGCAGAGATGGTGTGTTGTGATGGTGTGTGGTAGTGACAGCAAAGTAGTAGTAGGTGGAATGTGGTGGTGGCGTTGGTGATGTGTGGAGTGTGGTAAAAATTATTTTCTTTTTAATTTTTACCGCGGGCAGCAGCTAGTTTATTGTGCACCCCATACTCATCCTGTGAGATGTAACGTAAAGAAGTATTACAGAGTAGAGGCCATAAAGGATGTTTGTCGTACCCTAGTGATCATGATATTGTGGCATGGAGTGTTTCAGAGTATTTCCCATACATTGTTTGTTAAAGTTGGTACTTAGAATTTTGATTATGAAATAGATGCGAAGTGTGGATATAGCCTTAGTATATCAGCTATCTTGTCATCAGAGATAAGGTGCTGTGCCATTGTATACACAGTGTGCCTGGTTCTTTCTCTATAAAGTTCTATTTTTTTACGGTCTAAGTCTAAGACGTAGTGTTGGAGTGTGTGGCCATATGTCAGGCCACACACTTTACATTTAGTTTTGTTCACATCTGCCTGAGGGACATACTGCCAGAGGTACTTATATCCTAACCTTAGGCTACCATTTAAAACGTGGTGATGGTACAGATGGTGGTGGTGGTGTGTGGTGGTGCTTGGTAACCATAATGGTAGTGGGAGTGGTTTTTGGTGGTGATGGTAGGAGTGGTGGCGGTGTTGGTGATGTGTAGTGGTTGTGTGTAGTGGTGGTGTGTGGTGGTGGTGGTGTTTGGTGGTGGCGGTGTGTGGTAGTGGTGTGTGTGGTAGTGGTGCGCGTGGTAGTGGTGTGTGGTGGCGGTGGTGTGTGGTGGGGTGTGTGGTGGTGTGTGTGGTGGTGGTGGTGGTGTGTGGTGGTGGTGGTGTGTGTGGTGGTGGTGGTGTGTGTTGGGGTGTGTGGTGGTGTGTGTGGTGGTGGTGGTGTGTGGTGGTGTGTGTGGTGGTGTGTGTGTGTGTGTGTGTGTGTGTGTGTGTGTGTGTGTGTGTGGTGGTGGTGGTGTGTGTGTGGTGGTATGTGTGGTGGTGGTGGTAGTGTGTGGTGGTGGTGGTGTGTGGTGGGGTGTGTGTGGTGGTGGTGTGTGGTGGTGTGTGTGGTGGTGGTGGTGGTGTGTGGTGGTGGCGGTGTGTGGTGGTGGTGGTGTGTGGTGGTGTGTGTGGTGGTGGTGGTGTGTGTGGTGGTGGTGGTGTGTGTGTGTGTGTGTGTGGTGGTGGTGGTGTGTGTGTGTGTGTGTGGTGTGTGTGTGTGTGTGTGTGTGTGGTGGTGGTGGTGGTGGTGGTGTGTGGTGGTGGTGGTGTGTGGTGGTGGTGGTGTGTGGTGGTGGTGGTGTGTGTGGTGGTGGTGGTGTGTGTGTGTGTGGTGGGGTGTGTGTGGTGGTGGTGGTGTGTGGTGGTGTGTGTGGTGGTGGTGGTGTGTGTGATGGTGGTGGTGTGTGTGTGTGGTGGTGGTGGTGGTGGTGTGTGTGGTGGTGGTGTGTAATGGTGGTGGTAGTGTGTGGTGGTAGTGTGTGGTGGTGGTAGTGTGTGGTGATGTGGTGGTGGTGGTGTGGTGGTGGTGTGGTGGTGGTGGTGGTGGTGTGGTGGTGGTGGTGGTGGTGGTGTGGTGGTGGTGGTGTGGTGGTGGTGGTGGTGTGGTGGTGGTTGGTGGTGTGTGTGGTGTGTGGTGGTGGTGTGTGTGTGGTGGTGGTGGTGGTGTGTGTGGTGGTGGTGTGTGTGGTGGTGGTGGTGTGTGTGTGGTGGTGGTGGTGTGTGTGTGTGGTGGTGGTGGTGTGTGTGTGTGGTGGTGGTGGTGTGTGTGTGTGGTGGTGTGGTGGTGGTGGTGCGTGGTGGTGGTGGTGCGTAGTGGTGGTGGTGGTGCGTAGTGGTGGTGGTGGTGGTGCGTAGTGGTGGTGGTGGTGCGTGGTGGTGGTGGCAGAGTGTGGTGGTGGTGGCGGCGCGTGGTGGTGATGTGTGGTGGCAGTGCGTGGTGGTGGCAGTGTGTGATGGTGGTGGTGTGTGGTGGCAGTGTGTGGTGGTGGTGGTGGTGGCAGTGTGTGGTGGTGGTGGTGGTGGCAGTGTGTGGTGGTGGTGGTGGTGGTAGAGTGTGGTGGTGGTGGTGGTGGTAGAGTGTGGTGGTGATGCGTGGTGGTGATGTGTGGTGGCAGTGTGTGGTGGTGGCAGTGTGTGATGGTGGTGGTGGTGGCGGCAGTGTGTGGTGGTGGTGGTGGTGGTGGCAGTGTGTGGTGGTGGTGGTGGCAGTGTGTGGTGGCAGTGTGTGGTGGTGGTGGTGGCAGTGTGTGGTGGTGGTGGTGCGTGGTGGTTGTTGTGTGTGGTGGTGATGGTGACAGTAGTTATGGTGGTGTTGATAATGCCGGTGCTGGTGGTGGCGATGGTGGTAGTGATAGGGGCGATGATGTGGTAGTACTGGTGGTGGTTCTGGTGATGGTGGTGGTAGTA
This sequence comes from Homarus gammarus, assembly GCA_958450375.1. Taxonomy (NCBI): domain Eukaryota; kingdom Metazoa; phylum Arthropoda; class Malacostraca; order Decapoda; family Nephropidae; genus Homarus; species Homarus gammarus. The sequence goes on along the minus strand of CAUDMG010002816.1, from coordinate 851,307 downwards.
GTCGTAGTGGTGGTGGTAGTGGTGGTAGTAGTAGTAGTGATTATTTGGTGGTGATGGTGGTAATGGTGGTGGAGGAATTATTGGGAATGATAGTTGTAGTGGTACTGGTGGTGGTGGGATGATAGTTGTAGTAGTGGTGGTAATAGTAATGGTGGTTGTTAAAAAGATAATTACTGTGATGGTACAAAGAACAAGATGGTGGTAGTAATAATGGTTGGCAGTGGTGGTGATGGTAGTAGTTGTGGTGGTGGTGGTTGTAGTGGTGGTAGCAGTAGTGGTTGGTGGTGGTTGTGATGGTACTAATGAATGTTGATGATGATGATGATGATGGTAGTGGTGGTGGTCTGGTGTTGTTGGTGGTAATAGTGGTAGCGGTAATGGTGGTAGTGGCAGTAATAGCGGTAAGAGTAGTAGTTGTAAGAATGGTAATGATGGAAGTAATTCAGGAAGGAAGTGGATTTGGTGGACGTTGTGCTGGAGCCGTAAAATGCTGTTTATTGACCTAACTGGGGTAATAAAATGGCCAGAAACTTGACTGTTGTTGGTATTACTGAGTGACTGATGAGTGGCTGAGAGAGAGAGAGAGAGAGAGAGAGAGAGAGAGAGAGAGAGAGAGAGAGAGAGAGAGACGGTAGCATGTCACTGTAACCAAGCTCTCCATGCTACACACAGGAGGAACGAGAACGACAAGATAAGGGCATATGGGGAGAGAATTCAGAATATTGATCAAGGCAGCTTCACTCCTCTAGTGTACACAACCTCTGGTGGGGATGGGACCAAGTGCAAGATGTTGTACGCACGACTGGCCGAGGTCTGCATTGTTATGCCTCAGGGGAACGAGATCTTCGGCCCGAAAGCAAACAACAGCTGCAGATATTAGACTATGAGGCAACAGTCACTGAATGCCGCATAGATCTGCGGCTCAACTAACACAGCCAGGGTAGCTACTGTAATTTTGTATTTGGATATTTAATATTAAGGTAATAAAATGGCGGCGAAGGTGTGGCTATTGGGGGAGGCTGGAGGCCACAAAAAAGTATTAGTAGTGGTAGTAGTAGTAGGTACAGTAATTTAATAGTTATAAAATAATAGCATAAAAGTAGCAATAGTAACGTAGGAGGAAGGTGATAATGGTGGTAATAATTTTAGTCTTTTAGCGACTCAAGTGAAATTGGTAATATTATTAAGGTAAATTATCAATTATATTTAGGTTACCTGGCTGTTGTATTAAGGTAAATTGGTGATATAGAATTGAAATAGCAATTTTTGGCGATAGTAATTTTTGGCTATAGCAATTTTTGGCGATAGTAATTTTTGGCGATAGTAATTTTTGGCGATAGTAATTTTTGGCGATAGTTATTTTTGGCAATAGTTATTTTTGGCGATAGATATTATAATTATAATGATAATGATATTTGTTGTGAGTGACATTGATCATTTTGCAACCTTGCCTACCCGTTACCATAACTGAGTGGCCAACCTCTTGCAATAACGATCAACCCTCGTATATATCGCTCGAATAATAGCCTCCATTAACCAGCCCCCTTCCTTAATTAATAATCTAATTTAACAACCGATAAATTTCCTCTCCGATGACCAATTATAAATGGTATAGTTTAGCATCGCTCATCCAATCACCTTACGCGTCTCAAATTCACTCATTTCCCGTCAGCCAATAATTACCTCCTGTGGGCCGCTACACGTCTGTTATTGGTCCAGTCACTCACAGTGTCGTTACTTCCCGTAGAGGCTCCTTGTACCGTCACTCATTGTTCCTGTACCGTCACTCATTGTTCCTGGACCGTCACTCAGTGTTCCTGTACCGTCATTCATTGTTCCTGTACCGTCACTCCTACGGTACTTTCTACAGAGGCTCCTACAGGGACTATCCATAACCACTGGAGCACCACCATTATCCTGCAGGAACTCAGAACGCATCCCTAGGACCCCTGTTCCATTCGCTCCCTTCCTTCAGTACTTTCCTATCGCTGCAGGAGGACTGAGAACCGTATCCTATACTATCAGGAAGCCTCCTTCGTCAGTAGGAGTTGTGTAGGATACTCTAGTGTGTGGGAGAGGAAGGAAGGAGGAGAGAATGGAAGGAGGAAGGAAGGAGGGGGAGAGAGGATGAGGGAGGTTGGGAGGAAGGAGGAGGGAAGGAGGGGGGAGACAGGAGGAGAGGAATGGAAGAAGGAAGAGGGAATAATGTGGAGGATGAGAGGAGGCCATAGGAAGGGAAGATGGAAGAGGAAGGTAAGGGAAAGAATCGGGAATAGTATATTTTTGAGAGAGAGAGAGAGAGAGAGAGAGAAAGAGAGAGAGAGAGAGAGGTGTCATCATACCTGGAGGTTACCTGGGTGGGTGAACAAGGGGCGGACACTTTAGATAATGCTGGTAAGACTCACTGCACCTCCTCCCCCTTAACCCCTCCCCTCCCCTTAACCCCTCCCCTCCCCTTAACCCCCCGTTACTGTTCCCCTTCCCCTCACTTCTTCCTCATCCCTTTCCTGTTTGCTCTCTCTCACCACGACCACCATCTATCACCTACACACTCTACACCTCACCATACACTATCACCACACCACCACCACACCACCACCTCAAACACAACCAGCTGGGGAAAAACTCAAGTCACAAAGCTATAAATTTATTCTTGAGTTTCCACTAATGAAGAAAGTTAATCATTGTCACCAGAAAAAAATAATTATTAGCTGAAAGACTTCTACTTTCTTCTCATCTAAATGAACCTGAAGAAGAACCTGACGAAGGCCGAGTGTTTTATGTTCATGGGGTATGTTGTGAACTTCGCCTCGAGGCCTCCAATGACAGGTTCCTTAACTCATAAAGACAACAAGCATTATCCAATTTACCCTCGAGTTTCGTTTTTTTTTTTTTTTTTTTTTACCCCCTGTAGTTGAGTTTATTATCTTCGGCTCGTAAACTTGTCGCTTTCCCATGCCAGAGAGAGAGTTTATGGATGGACTCCTCAGGTTGTTGACATTAGTGTACTGAAATCAACAACTGGCGGGATAAAAAATAAAATTGTGTTATTTTGTATTGGAGGTTTTGCATCTACGTTAGGCTGAGTAGATGTAAACATGACGTCTTCTCCTCCCCCAGTTAGTTTGTTTACTGTTAATAAATTTCCCCGCGAGTTGTTTTCATCAGCAAACTAAAACAACAAAATATGACAGAAAGTTTGTGTGTGTGTCTCTAATATCAAGGTTTTATCATTCTAGTGTTCAGGTGGTCACTACTCGTTCCTACCTCACGGGATGATGACATTACCCCCACACCACACCACACCACACCACACCACACCATCCCACCCCACCCCGCCACAGGTTAAACTTGCCTTCATAAGTAACAGCCTTATTGTTTCTTTACAAGTTGTCTATAGGTTAAAAAAATAAATTGTCTTCGTCGTGTTGCTGTGACTATAATAACCTTTATCCTCATCTTACTATCGACGTGGAGGATATATGTGGCTCTTCAGTTGTGTTTTGTCATTATTCATGTATAGAAGATTATTATAGAGTAAATATTTCTATGTGCAACGCCTCAAGAACGTTTTCATAGCCTTTTACATCATTTGGCTGAGAAACACGTTAGCTATTTCGATATTACAACCACGATTTTTTTTTTCTTAGTGATCTGTTTCCTCTCTAGTACAAGGTTAAAACACACCCCAGGTACCAGCCACAGAGCTCACCAGACACGAGACTAGATGATACATTTCTCACTCGGTAAATCAACTTATCCGCCCCCACCATGTATATCCACAAACTACATTCAATAAATAAAATTCATTCCCAAATTTATAATACATTTGGGTCAAGTCAACCAACTCTCTTGTGTCTTATTTCAATCTTTTACCGAATATATTGGTGAGTCACTTTCATTCCTTACGAGTTTTGTCTCTCAGAAGTTGTTTTACAAGTCACTGGCAGACTGGACCAGACAGATAGTCATCAGAACCGTTATGTAGAACACTGGCATCACCACCACTACTTCTCTTCCTCACACTCACTATATTGTGTGGCTCAACTTTTTATTATGTGATTTATCAACATCATTTAATAAGAGTTTGGGTTCAGTTCGTAAGCCAACAGAGAGAGAGAGAGAGAGAGAGAGAGAGAGAGAGAGAGAGAGAGAGAGAGAGAGAGAGAGAGAGAGAGAGAGAGAGATATCAAAAAGAAAGAAAGAAGAGACACGAAGCAGCATTAACATTACAGTACTAAACTAATGTTCTTGAAATAAAAGTATAAAACAAGAGATAGAGAGAATCCCACCACAGACAGCCAGGAGAGGCAGGAGTTCGTCTGGCGTTGGTGCTTCACGCTAGAGATGGTACTACAAAAACCATCGCCAGTGGGAGCAGACGGGTGCTTCTGGTGGCGTTCATCTCGACCTTATCTGTTCGTTCGCCTTCTGCTTCTACTGGTGATCTTTCATAACACCACATTAATGGAATTTACGACAGACGTGAATAAGTTATCGAAATTAAATACAAAAAATACTGAAATATGACCAAACTCTTCAGCAGTTTTAACCTAAGCTAAACTAACCTAACTTAAACTAGCGGTAACCTAATCTAACCTAACTTAAACTAGCGGTAACCTAATCTAACCTAACGCTAACCGAATCAACCTAAACAAAAGCTAATCTAACGCTAACCTAAACTCATCACCTATCACTAACCTAATCTAAAATATCCTAACCTAACCTAACCAAACCTAACCTAACCTTCACATACTCTATACATACCAAGGTTAACTGACTACCTTACTACGAGAACTTTATTTCCGATCATACAACAGTGACGCAGCTTAAAGTTCCATTCTCCGTCACTCTTCTTATTACACGGACGATCCAATTAATCACAGGTAGAGGAAGTGACTCACCTTGTAGCAACTAAACACAGATGGTTATTAAACAACTTCCTATATAAGAACGTTGTATTATTCAGTGAACGCGTTTAACGACAGGGCAGGACTACGTTCATCTAGGAGAGAGAACCATCACTATAGGACTGTACCGTTCATCTAGGAGAGGGACCAAGTTATCTACGTTCTGATAGGAGGTTGAAGGTACTCGTGTTTCCTTGACAGTGTAATGGGATATTTTAGTTGTTTGGTTAGGTCTCTCTCTCTCTCTCTCTCTCTCTCTCTCTCTCTCTCTCTTGGTATTTTTTGTCTCTCGGTTTCCTGTCTGTCTCTCTGTCTCTATCTCTCTCTCTGTCTCTTGGTCTTCCTGTCTCTCTCCCCGTCTCTCTATCTGTCTTTGTTTTTCTACCGTTTATCTGTCTTCTGTCACTCTCTCACACACTGTTTAGTTGAGAGAGAGAGAGAGAGAGAGAGAGAGAGAGAGAGAGAGAGAGAGAGAGAGGAAAAAGATAATACCTTGAACCAAAGAAAAACAAATCTGACACCTCCACTTAGACAAACACCTCATCCATCTTATCCACCAAATGTCTTTTAATCCAGATAAAATCACACCCGGGATACCAATAGTTAATGAGCTGCTTTTAGAAGACAATAAATATTCTCTTTTTTTTTAGATAACATTTTTAACCAAAGCTTTTATATAGAAAATGTGTAAATCTTATCAGTTAATGACAGACTGATCTAATTTGTGATAAAATTAAGTATTGATATCCTTAATTATATTCCTGAAACGGACGCTAGACTTATTGCAACTATAGCCAATGCATATGTAATACGCAGACCTATACAATAACGCAGATACAGACGTAGATGTAGACGCAGGTATGGGAACAAGACCCCCACCCTCACACAGCCAGGTAAGAAGTATCCTCAATAACAACCTAGGTGAACTAAGAAACGACTTTATGTGTTACCAGCTGCGAGTGGAAGCCATAAAGATGATGAATGTAAATCAATTGCCTTTGGTGTACCTGATCCGCTCCGGCAGTCCAGTACCAGGTAAGGTTGATAGGCGGAGTGAAATTTATTGCCTCTTTGGGATAAACGATACATAGTATATTTATCTCTTTATGACCTCTAGGTTGGAATAAATAGTAATCGTTTAGTGCTCGTTTAAAACTACTCGTGTAGATGACGTGTGATAAATGGTATTGTGTTTTAATCTTGTAAACGTCTCTAACAGACGGACATGGCTCGTATGAACACAATGGCTGGGTTTGTTTATATTGCATTAGCTTGTGAAGGAGTAACACGTTCCCTTGTTTACAGTCAGCATGTTGACAGAGGTTTTATAATATATAAACAATGTGATATTTTGGTTTACACTTAGTGAGTTTTACAGTGGATCATGTAGTAAATGCAACATATTAATCTGTTGACTTTGGATTTTTGTTTATAGTATCTTTATATGTACAGTCAATCTGTTTACATCAGGTCATGATGGTCTGTTTACAGTGACACAATGATTACTGCACTCGTATATCTAAGACAACAACGACAGGGTATAGCTACAGTGAATCAACCTGTAGAAATTTATCACAAGAATCACTGTATAAGCTCGTTCATTATCACCATCATCTCTGCTCTACCACCACCACCACAGCGACCACCACCACCACAGCCACCACCACCACACGCCACCTTCAGTCAATCAGTGAGACAGGCAACCATTGGTCCACATCCTCAGGGCCAGGCCAAGAGAAGTAACAAGTCTCAAGTGTGTCAGGTCATTTGTCACTGAGATAATGCGTGTGAGGATCCCGGCTGACTTCCCCGTACAACAACACAGACGTTCGCTTGCATTATTGCACTATCAAGCAAGTAAATTAAAAGGTGCAAAAAGTTAGTGGGTACGTTGGCCTGATGCCAATGATCGTCTCCACGTACGGAACCTGCCCGTCAGCCCGCCAGCCGCCTGCCCGTCAGCCGCTTGCCCGTCAGCCGCTTGCCCGTCAATCACCAGCCGCCAGCCTACCAGCCGTCAGCCGTCAGCCACCAGCCCCCATCCTACCAGCCGCCATCCCACCAACCGCCTGCCCGCCAACCGCTAGCCACCATCCTACCAGCCGCCATCCTACCAGCTGCCAGCCCGCCATCCTACCAGCTGCCAGCCCGCCATCCTACCAGCCGCCATCCTACCAGCTGCCAGCCCGCCATCCTACCAGCCGCCATCCTACCAGCTGCCAGCCCGCCATCCTACCAGCCGCCACCCTACCAGCTTAGGTCCAGACTCTTAACATGATCTAACCTAAAGTTTTCTTCTTGTCTCAACCTCAAGATAATACAACACGTCATCAAGCAGACAGGAGTACAGTCTCAGCACTATTTCCTCCGCCATATTTGTGTCGCTGTGTAAGTAGATGTGTTCTCTTACCTCCAAGTTTGTAGTGATTGATTGATTTTTGAAGGCGGCGAGAGGGAGGAGGAGGGCAAGGGAAGAGGGCATGAACGACGAAATCTGAGAAAAAAAAACAAAATTGTTATTTTTTCCAACTATTGTCTACTGAATCATGGGATAAGGAGTCAGCTAAATAGATATATTATTAGTTAAGTTTAATTAACAGTGGACGATAATAATCCACGAGAGGTTCCCACGAGATAGGAAAACAAAAGACATAGATGATGATGACAATAAAATTTATAAACAGACTAGCATAAGTAGTGAGCATCTCCCTGGCGTTCCCCTTCTCCACCTCTAAACTATGTTACTACAGATGAACGTTCTCTCCCACCTTCTGCCTGCAGTGGTGACGGTTATTCTAGGCACAGGTGATAAAACCATTAGCCAGTTTACACGTGCGTCATTAGTGTAGTGGTGATGGTGGTGGTGGTGGTGACTTTCCATTATAATACCGTCACACCTGTAGGTCATGATGATGATGATGATGATGATGATAATGATGATGATGATGATGATAATGATGACGATGATATCACCCCCACACCAACCAGCTGCCCTAACACCACCCTGCCGCCCCCTGCACCACCATGCCGCCCCCTGCACCACCATGCCACCCTCTGCACCACCCTGCCGCCCCCTGCACCACCATGCCGCCCCCTGCACCACCCAGCCACTCCCCGTACCACCCTGCCACCCTCCTGCACCACCATGCCGCCCCCTGCACCACCATGCCACCCTCTGCACCACCATGCCGCCCCCTGCACCACCCAGCCACTCCCTGTACCACCTTGCCACCCTCACACCAAACTGCCGTCGCCTGCGCCACCCTGCCGCCCCCAGCACCACCCGGCCGCCCCCAGCACCACTCTGCCGCCCCCTGCACCGCCGGGAATGTTATCTGAACGATCAACAAATGAACTCGGCGAGGGGCGACCTAATGATGCCGCCCACCGCCCAGATGCCGCCCACACCACCCATCCATCACACAGTGGGCGGCAGGTACAAAACAACCACTAACAAGGCAACCCTGCATAAACACGTGGTAGAGCAGGACAGATTACGTTGGTTAGGTTAGGTTAGGTTAGGTCAGGTCAGGTTAGGTTAGGTTAGGTCAGGTCAGGTCAGGTTAGGTTAGGCTAGGTTAGGTCAGGTCAGGTTAGGCAAGGCTAGTTCAGGTTAGGTTAGGTTAGATCAGGTTAGGTCAGGTTAGGTTAGGTTAGGTTAGGCAAGGCTAGGTCAGGTCGGGTCAGGTCAGGTTTTCTATAAGTTGTTAGGTTAGGTTAGGTTTTGTTAGTGTTTTTTTTTATATTCTTTGTTTGTCATTGTTAAAATTTAGTTAATTTTAATATGGCAGCGGCTAGTTTATAGTGCACTCTGTTTCCACTCTCTGCGCGCTAACGCTAAACACCAACAAGTACAAAAAAAAATGACCAATGATAATTAAGTATACATAATTAATACAGTTTACAAGTACACAATAGTTATACAGTTTACACCTTAAGTACAAATAGTATACAAAATATTAATACTTTCTAGGGCTACTGTGTAAGATATCATTGATGACAAACTAAACACAAATGTATACAAAGAGGCAAAAATCTGATAGGTACTGCACTCGATTACCTTCATCCTCCCAACTGTATAGTCAGGTGGTATTCATTTACGATTGGATGGATTAAGGGTATAACGGGATCGAACCAATGATTCTTAGGCATAGAGTTGAGGGTTGTATCCACTCGACCACTGCTCTCTCTCTCTCTCTCTCTCTCTCTCTCTCTCTCTCTCTCTCTCGTGGTTTTTACAGGGAATTTATTCGACACATTATGAGAAGAAGAAGAAGAAGAAAGAAGAAGAAAGAAGAAGCAGAAGAAAGAGAAGAAAAAGAAGAAAAAGAAGAAAAAGAAAGAGGAAAGAAGAAAGAATAAAAGAAGAAAAAGAAGAAAGAATAAGAATAAGAAGGAGAAGGAGAAGGAAGAGGAAGAAAAAGAAGAAGATAATACCAGTGCATCTTCCTCTCCTCTCCTCTCCTCTCCTCTCTCAGACGCTCAACAAGACCCACCGTATCTACTCCCAGATAGGGTGATTTAACTCCCTCTTACTGGACACAAAACAACATTTAACGTGGTTCTGAGGGTTCACGGAAGACCAGTCCACTGATAATTTGTGGTTACGAGGGAGGGTAGGGTAGGGAGGGGTAGGGAGGGAGGGAGGGTAGGGAAGGGAGGGAAGGGAGGGTAGGGGAGGGAGGGGAGGGAGGGATAGGGAGGGAGGGAGGGTAGGGAGGGTAGGGCAGGGAGGGAGGGCAGGGAGGGTAGGGCAGGGAGGGAGGCAGGGAGGGAGGGCAGGGAGGGTAGGGCAGGGAGGGAGGGGAGGTAGAGAGGGAGGGTGAAAGGAGGGAAGGCAGAAGTATGAACAGGAGGGTAGGAGGGAAGATGGAAGAGTGGAATGGAGGGTGGAAAGGAGAGAGAGTGGAAGGAGGGATAGAGTGCAAGGATAGGAGGAGATGATGGGAGGCAAAGAAGTGAGTGAGTGAGTGAGTGATAGTATACGAGTATTTATTATATAATTTTCAGTCTCTCTCTCTCTCTCTCTCTCTCTCTGTGTCTGTCTTTTGCTATCTTTTCCTCTTAATTCCCAATCATTCCTTGTCCTTCCCCTTTCCTCTCTACATCTCCTTCTCTCTTCTCTTCCCTGGTCCTTATGTCACTTTCATTATATTTTCCTCTCTTGTCTCCTCTTCCTCCTTGGTTCTTCTTCTCCCAGATTTATCCATTTCCTCCTATCCCTTCTCATCCTTCACACACACTATACCCTCCCTCCATACCTCCTTTCTCCCTATCCTCTCTTCCCTTCCTCTCCCTCACCCCCTTCATTCTACCTCCCTTACCCTTACTCTCCTTCCCTCCCTTTCTCATCTCCTACCTTCTACCTTTCCTCGCTCCACACTTCCTTCCTTTACCCTCCCTTCCTTCTATCCTCCCTTCCTCCCACACCCCCTCCACACCCGTGTTCCCTGTCCACCACAACCCTCCCTCCCTCCCCTCCCCCCCTCCTTCTCCCCCCCCCTCCCTCTCCCCCTCCTCTGGTCTCTCTTAGATAACATCTCGGGAAAATTACACAAGTTATCTGTCGGTTTCACAGAAAAGCATCGCCCGTGTAATCCTGTGTGTGAGGGGGGGGAGGAGGAGGGGGGAGGGATGAGGGGGAGGGGGGAAGGGGGGGGAACGGGGTTGCGGTGGTACTGTGTGAAAGAGAGGAGGGGGGAGGTGTTGTGGTGGGTCGCTTGTGGACTTGGTCTGTCGTTGCTGTGTGTGGGGGGGTGTGAGGGGGGGGGTGTGGTGTATCTTAGGGTGTGGTTGAGAAAGAGAGAAGTGAGAGACAGGTGAGATGGATAAGGAAAAGAGAGAGAGAGAGAGGGTGGGAGAGGTGATATGGGTAGGGAAAGGAAGGAGGGAAGATGTGATGAGAATGAGGGAGGGAGGGAGAGGGGGGACAGGTGAGACAGGTGAGTATAGTTCCCTAACCTGTCACTTCCAGACACACAACCGGTACATCTACTCTCCCCCCTCCCTCTCTTCTTCACCTTCTCCCTCCCTCATCCACCTTCTTCACCCCCCACCCTCCTCTCCTCCCTCCTCATTTTCCATTCCATCTTTCTCCTCCCTCTCCCCTTTAGCCTTCTTCCATTCCATCCTTCCCCTCCCTCCTCCTTCTGGGTGTCTTAAGCTGTATCTCTGGTCATTGCTGTGAGAGTGAGTGACTGTCGAGTGTGACACAGGACACTGCACTGTTTATTGACTTTACTGTGAATGGCTTGTATGTGGTTTCTCCAGCTAAGTTTCTCATCAACAATAACTCCGAGGAATTTAGTATTTTGTTCGTGTTTGAGGACTGTATTACCAAGATGCAGGGGGTCCAAATCTGAGGGTAGGTTTTTCCTTCTGTGATAGATCGTGTACCGGTTTTTTTCGAGGTTTAAGATCAGTTTATTACGTATTACCCAGGTCCTGACTTTAGTCAATTTATAGTTCACAGTTCTAATCAAGGAATGGAGGTCTGCAAATAAGTTGTCAGCAATGTAAAAAAATGTCACATTATCAGCAATGTAATGTGCCACTAGTGTCAACAGTGTCAGGAATCGCAGCAGTCATTGTATCAGCAGTGTTTTGTATCACTAGAGTCAAAAGCGTCAGTAGTATCACGCCTAGTACTTATAATAGAGAGAGAGAGAGAGAGAGAGAGAGAGAGAGAGAGAGAGAGAGAGAGAGAGATATTAAGTCGTCGTACACAAAAGACTTATCAGCAACAACATGACATAAACAAATAAAAAAAAAATAAACATCTTAACAATGAAACACTTCAGGGAGATATTGACGTCAAATGAAGGACATCAACACAAATATCACCTCATTTATATGTTGAGGATAATAATAATAATAATAATAATAATAATAATAATAATAAAGGAATCCAATTTAAGAATAAAAAAATAACAATAAATAACCATACGTCCGCCAGTCCTTCACCATATCAGGGTTAAGAAAAAAACGACAGAATCCCCCCCCCCCCCCCCTGGTACGATGTCCTCCGTAAACTTCCTGACCTCTCGTACGTCTACGGGAAAGGGTCGCCGAAAGGGGACGTGATTGCTGCCCGTATCATCATTGGGTATGACTTTGCTTGGGAGATTGGTATCCCCGCATCCCCTGAGCAACGCTCTTGTGCGTTATGCAGAAGACCCGACAGCCGCACCCTTATCCACTACCTCCTAAGATGTCCCCACACACAACGCTCCGTGACGCCTGCTGGACCACCACTCCACGTCCCCCTGACGGAGACACGATGATCCTCCCCATACTGGCCAGATATTTTGTAAATAACATTGATTATGTGTTAAAGGAATATCCTTCCTTCCTTAGGCTTTAGTAAGCCCCTTTACAATATTTATACTGTATATACTTGTCACACTTGCCAGATGCTTCTGGTGTCATTGTACAGGGGTACCTAGTGACAGCACTAGGATCCCGCTTCTTCTATCAAGGAATAAACAATTGAAATTGAAATTGAATTGACAGACCCCCAAGTGATCTGCCAGTAGGTGCTGCCCAAACTATCGTACAGCAATAATACCCGGTTGATAGTGATGATAAATTAGGAAACAATCGTATTTAAATAAAGGGGAGATGGCCAAAAAAAAAAAAATTGTCTACCTGATGACATATGTGAGAAACAATAATATCAAACGAATCCAAATTCTTAATATTGATGATTTAACTTTTGTCGAATTAAGCTACACAGATTGTACTAATGCCATTTTTACTATCCATTGTTTTTAGAGAGAGAGAGAGAGAGAGAGAGAGAGAGAGAGAGAGAGAGAGAGAGAGAGAGAGAGAGAGCCAAAAGGAATAAGATAAAGAAGAACACCACACAAGGAAATAATTTACACTCCCTCATGTGATACACTCGAAAGGTCAAATACCACACGATAAAAAAAATAAATAATTGGAAAAAAACGGACAATAAGGATATAAATAACTATAAAAAAAATCCCATGAAATATATTGTGTTAGGAAGTGTTTGTGTGAGGGAGGAGAGGGGGAACGTGGGGAGGAGAGGGAGAACGTGGGGAGGAGAGGAAGAACGTGGGGAGGAGAGGAAGAACGTGGGGAGGAGAGGGAGAACGTGGAGAGGAGAAGGAGAACGTGGGGAGGAGAAGGAGAACGTGGGGAGGAGAGGAAGAACGTGGGGAGGAGAGGAAGAACGTGGGGAGGAGAGGGAGAACGTGGGGAGGAGAGGGAGAACGTGGGGAGGAGAGGAAGAACGTGGGGAGGAGAGGGAGAACGTGGGGAGGAGAGGGAGAACGTGGGGAGGAGAGGGAGAACGTGGGGAGGAGAGGGAGAACGTGGGGAGGAGAGGAAGAACGTGGGGAGGAGAGGAAGGACGTGGGGAGAAGAGGGAGAACGTGGGGAGGAGAGGAAGAACGTGGGGAGGAGAGGGAGAACGTGGGGAGGAGAGGGAGAACGTGGGGAGGAGAGGAAGAACGTGGGGAGGAGAGGGGGAACGTGGGGATGAGAGGGGAAACGTGGGGAGGAGAGGGAGAACGTGGGGAGGAGAGGGAGAACGTGGGGAGGAGAGGAAGAACGTGGGGAGGAGAGGAAGAACGTGGGGAGGAGCGGAAGAACGTGGGGAGGAGAGGGAGAACGTGGGGAGGAGAGGAAGAACGTGGGGAGGAGAGGGGGAACGTGGGGAGGAGAGGAAGAACGTGGGGAGGAGAGGAAGAACGTGGGGAGGAGAGGGAGAACGTGGGGAGGAGAGGGAGAACGTGGGGAGGAGAGGGAGAACGTGGGGAGGAGAGGAGAACGTGGGGAGGAGAGGGAGAACATGGGGAGGAGAGGGAGAACATGGGGAGGAGAGGATGAACGAGGGGAGGAGAGGAAGAACGTGGGGAGGAGAGGAAGAACGTGGGGAGGAGAGGGAGAACGTGGGGAGGAGAGGAAGAACGTGGGGAGGAGAGGGAGAACGTGGGGAGGAGAGGGGGAACGTGGGGAGGAGAGGAAGAACGTGGGGAGGAGAGGGAGAACGTGGGGAGGAGAGGGAGAACGTGGGAAGGAGAGAAAGAACGTGGGGAGGAGAGGGAGAACGTGGGGAGGAGAGGAAGAACGTGGGAAGGAGAGGATGAACGTGGGGAGGAGAGGATGAACGTGGGGAGGAGAGGATGAACGTGGGGAGGAGAGGATGAACGTGGGGAGGAGAGGAAGAACGTGGGAAAGAGAGGGAGAACGTGGGGAGGAGAGGAAGAACGTGGGGAGGAGAGGGAGAACGTGGGGAGGAGAGGAAGAACGTGGGGAGGAGAGGGAGAACGTGGGGAGGAGAGGGAGAACGTGGGGAGGAGAGGGAGAACGTGGGGAGGAGAGGGAGAACGTGGCCTATGATAATAATTCAATTCTCTTCCTGTCTTCCTTCTGGTTATTAGGAAGATGACAGTATTCGTTCAGGTAACATGATGGATTTATTTAATAGGTGTGTTGTAATTACATATTGCGTGTCATAATTATTACGTGTAAGTGAAAACATTGTGAGGAAAAACTAACGTACGAAGATATATATGTGTATGTGTGTGTGTGTGTGTGTGTTCGTATATGTACAACTAACACACATATGGAGACTCTCGTTAATACACACACACACGCACGCACACACACACACACACACAATACATTACTCACTAATAACAAGAAGGACGTCAGCGGAAGTCTTTTTGTACCAACGACTCGAAAAATGTCCATTAAGACGGAGCGGACTTTTAAATGAGGACATCAAAGCAGAGAGAGAGAGAGAGGGCAGCTGGGATACAGGAACACCTTAGTCGTAAACCTTGAAAGTGAGAGAGAGAGAGAGCTAAACCCAAGAAATAACCTCTCTCTCTCTCTCTTGACCAAACACACAAGGGAGTCCATATATAGGTTGGTGGTGTAGATGTTAGGAGTGGATGGTATAATTCAGTATGTATATGAGGGAGGACCTTTTGGGTGTTGTACCTCTCCTCTCCCTCTCCAAAATTCTTCTCTCATTTCCCCTCCCTCCAAAGGCCCCTTCCCACCCCCCACCAAACACTCTCTTTCTCTCCTTTTTTCGTCCCAAAGCACCCCCTATCCCCCTCCCCTCTCTCTCTATCTCTCGTTTCTTTATCTCTTTCCTTTGTTCAATATATTTTTCTTTCTTCCTTTGTTTATTCCCTCTCATGTCTCTCTCTCTCACTATCCTTCCTGATTTCTTTCTTTTGTTTCCTTCGCCTCTCTCTTTCTCTACTGCACTACCTCTCAAACACTCAGGGGCTGTAAATATAAATAATCAGTCTCTATTTTTTCCTCTACTACATGTGAACGATAACAGACAGAACTCACTTCCTTTCCTGGCGTTAAGTGAGTCGCCAGGGACTTCGTTATTAACCCCAGATCTTTGTAATAGTAACGTAGTGATGACCTGTCTTACAAGGTCACCATAAGCTAAGACGAAACATCACTACTACCCACTCATGATGTCATCCTCTTCCTTGGTTCTTCTTCTTCTTCTTCTTTCTTCTCCTCCTGTTACAAGGTCACAAGGGCTAGGAGTCGAGTGAATCACCATCATATCCTTCCTTCCCTTCCTCACCACTACCTCATCACCACTACCACCACTATCACCACCTCCTCCTCCTCCTCCTCCACGCCACCATCACCACCACTTCCTTGGCACCTCCACCTCCCTACCACCATCACCACCACCACTACCACCACTCTCACCACCTCCTCCTCCTCCTCGCCACCATCACCACCACTTCCTTGACACCTCCACCATCATCACCACTACCTCATCTTCATCACCACTTGCTCACCACCTCCTCCTCCTTCTCCGCACCAAGAGAATAAATATTATCTCTCAACTCGTCTGATATATTGTTCTGCTATACTGTATGTGAAGCCATAATCTATGTTTGGTTTAAAAAAATCATATCCGTAGGTATATTTTGTAGTTATCCCGTGGACGGGAGGAAGGAAGGAAGGAAGGAAGGAAGGAAGGACGGACAGACGGAAGGAAGGACAGGGGTGTTAGGAAAGAAAGCACCAAAAAATTCTTACCTTGGCCCCACCGGTTATAAACATTACGCGTTCAAACATTTAAACAAAACATCGCATAAAGTAACATTCAACATATCCACTAACATTATCACAAGAACTAAACTTGTATTCGTTATCTTATTTTTTTTATTTGGTGCATTCATCATGGTGAAATACCTGCAGTTATGTATATTACAGGAGAAAATGTTGCAATTATTGAATACCATTTTTGGGGTGTCGATGACTGTGGCAATTTCTTTTCATGACTAATGGGCAGTGAGCTTGGTGGTTAGGTTAGGTTAGGTATAGAATAAGTTAGTTACATTAAGTTGTGGATATTGTTGTAGAAGAGTTGAGAGAGAGAGAGAGAGAGAGAGACTCTTTAACCCAGCTCATTTCACCTAAAGATTAACCACCTTATAACCTAACCTAACCTAACCTAACCTCATCCCGCAAATAGAGTTAGGTTATGTTAATCTTTAGGTGAAATAAGCTGTGATAGACATTCTTCAGGTGATTCTCCCCACAAACTCTATACCTTTAATCTCACACCTGCAATTAAAGTCACCTGGGCAGGAGATTTCACTCACCCTCACCTGTTCCAGCGTGAGGCGACCAACGTCAGTGTCACCCGGTCACCCGCCAGAATGTCGGACACACACACACACATCTTATATAACGTGACACAGGTCAGAGGACACGAGAACATCAGATGAGACTGAGAGGTAGTATGACAGCTAACATTCCTCTGTATGGTAGTATGACAGCTAACATTCCTCTGTATGGTAGTATGACAGCTGACATTCCTCTGTATGGTAGTATGACAGCTGACATTCCTCTGTATGGTAGTATGACAGCTGACATTCCTCTGTATGGTAGTATGACAGCTGACATTCCTCTGTATGGTAGTATGACAGCTGACATTCCTCTGTATGGTAGTATGACAGCTGACCTCACCCACTCGTAGGTGTTCACTAATCACTGCACACACCTGAGCCTCATAACAGCTAAGTGTAAGTTTATGTTTTCAAGAGCTAAATTGCAAAGACACATTGACGTCACAGGTTTTACAAATATCCTTTCCTCCTGTGAATCCCAATTGCCCTTCTTAACTATATCCTACAGCTGTTCAGGACTCTTATTTATCGCCATTACAGAGTTTAATCGCTTTATTTTTAAGTTCATTTTTAGTGTTGAATTCATCTTTTTGCTTATTTATTTCGATTTCGTCTATTTTTGTCTTCACCCTTTGTTTATCTTTATAAGCGTTAGAAAATTTTTGTTTTCACCTTCTCTTCCATATCATCATTTTCTTCAACTTTCATCATCACCATTTAACCCTTGGGTGTTTGAGTGGTCTAAACATTACCCCCTGCAGCGTTTGGTGTATAAACAACAACAACATTACACTGAGCTACGGAGAGACACTTGTTATCTATTTCCCAGTTGTTAAAGTCATCTCCATCAGCCAGACACAACACACGGTGGTCGACTCCTGCCAACCTACCGGAATTAGCGTGTAAGTATAAGGTTTATCTCGGAACACGTAGTCGTCGAAGACTTCATCTCGATTTAGAGTTACAACACAAAAACTCGCCAGAGTTTCTTAAATGTTTACACCTGAGAACGCCTGAAGTACTGTATTTAAAACTCCTGGAAATTACGAAGAAGAAAAAAGAACAAGCGTTCAAAATGATGCTGATTTAATCTTACGCCAAGCACCAATCCTAACGTGGGCACCTATAATTAAATAGCTCTACGCCCTGTACCATTAAACCTTTTGCCAGCGTTGGCAATCAACAGTGCCTGGCGTTCTCCTTCAACTCCCACAATGACACGCTTATGAAAGTTAAGCGACACGACCGTCCCCTCACCTCCCGTCCCCCCCACAATGACACGATTATGGTAGCTGCGCCAGGCGACCATTTTCTCACCTTCTGCCAACAGTGGCGCTCTTTCACTGCTCCAGCATTATTGTTGTGTGTGTTCAGTTGTTACTGAAGGAACCTGTGCCCTAAACAGTCTTATATAACAGATGTGACCTGCTTTCACGCTGATGACCTGCCTCTTACGTCCAAAAGGAAATGACCTCTCTCTCTCTCTCTATCTCTCTCCCTCTCTCGTCCCGTGACCTCAGGATCTCGTCTCGTGACCTGACAGTCTCGAATGTGACCTCATCCTGATCTGAGATAGTTGCTAATAAGCGGCTGACGAACCACCATGCCCCTCTGATGCCATCGTTACCAAGGGGCGAGACACAGCTATCCCACCTGGCTAACAAGGGCGACGGTATTATATAAAGATCTTTTACCTAATCGACACTATGACCTCAGGTGTATAGATCCCCCATGATAACCTACCTGGTAAAAGTTGGCGAGCTGGGAAAAAAAGTTGAATTATTTTTTGAAGGGGTAATATAATCTTTTTTTAAGTGCGTGATGATATCTGAGAGATGACCACGTTGGTATATTTCTTCTTTATAAACAAATATCTATGTATACAATATATATATGTATATATATCGATGCGTATTATTATAGTTGTGGGATCACGTGAAGATTAGGCACCCCAGGTTATCTAAGCTGACTAAGATTGTCTACGTTAGCCATTATAAAATACCTTATCTGCAACACTACTTCTTGAAGATCTAATCGATGTAGGTATTAAATAGTTATAATGTTATCTAAACCTAATACACTAGGTTGTTTTAGTGCGTTTAATCATTACGTGAAATAAGCTTGAGTGTGTGTGTGTGTGTGTGTGTGTGTGTGTGTTTATTGAAAATCTAACATAAATTAGCCCATAAAAATACAAACTTCATATAATATTTCTATCCAATTTATTACATTTATTACTGAAAATTACTAGATATTTAGTATTTTCTAAGTATATTATATTTTGTCCCTTAAAAACAGAGACATAAATACTATATATAAAGTACACAGTATTAAAAAAAAAAACAATCGTATAGAATTTACATTGTATATTATTGTTTTTATTATTACTATCATTATTATCGTTATTATTACAAGTTTATTATCATTATCATTTTAATGTTTTTTCTCGTACCATTCCTATTGTAAACAAAACACCATTACAATACTACGCTGGTCCACCCCGTTCCCTGCCCATACCAACTCAAAGCACATATTTATTATACTACCATGACCTGTTTGGAGGTGAATACATTACTTATATCATATATATTATGTATCTGCCATTGAGAATATTAAGTGGGAGCTTATTAAACACGTTTAGAACCCGTTTTGGTAAGGAAAGGATTCGGTTCTTATAGGTTGAGTTACTTAGTTACACTTATAATTACAGGTGAATAAATTAATAAATAATTAGTTACTTAGATGCGCAATTTCAGGTGATTAATTACTTAGAAATGTAATTACACGAAATCCCAAGTGACTGAGGATTTATACAATTAATTACAGATGATTTATGACTTAAACAAGGTCCCCCCCCCCCCCATGATGACTTATGGCTTAAATAAGTAATCCCTGATAACAATAAGTCTATTTAATGTTAGTAACTTATTTATCCTCTCTCTCTCTCTCTCTCTCTCTCTCTCTCTTCATTCCTATTCCTTCCACGTATGTAAGTAAATAATTAGGTAAGATAAACCCTTGTGTGGTTTAAGTCGGCAGGTGTCACTGATAAGTAATTACATATTGAGTATGAGTGTGTTTATAAGTAGTGAACCTTGTGCGTTTAGTACCCCCCTCCTCCCCCAGGTACCAGGTAGATACTGTACACAACCAGACTCCTACCAGACAAGTTACCACAATCGCTACCACGTATCTACGAGCAATGATGCCAGATATACTACTACAATCGATACCACTTTACTACGATACCTCAACCATAAAACTACCATAATCGTTGCAATATCTCTACTATAATCACTACCACAGTATTACAATCGGTACCACAATCGCTTCCACAATACTATCTCATTCGCTACCATATTATAAGAAGTCATGGTACCAGACATGTTACCTAATACCAGTAACCACGACTACCACACTCATTGTTATCATGGTCATACCAACACACACACTCTCTCTCTCTCTCTCTCTAAACTCCACACTACACCGCCGCCACCATTACCACCACCACCACCATGACCCCAACTACAACCATCACCCTCTCTACACGTCATCATCATCATCAACACCACACAACTATCCCATTACACCATCACCACTACACTACACCATCACCACCACACTCTAAAACCAAAATCATCCTCTCCACACACCACCATCACACTAACCACACCACAACCTTACAATCACCACCACCCTCACTACACTCACCATAACAGACTATTAGACTCTACAACAGAACCAGTCATCGACAGGAAGAGTTAAACAGAGCTGGTGGCGGTGTTATCAGTGACATTGATGGTCACTGGTCATTTGCATGTTGTTAAGCCACAAGGGAGACGAATCGAGCGATCTTCGGACGGTAATTAGCAGGGGGCATCGTTAAACGCGGGCAGAGTTACTCGAACTGGTCTGACGTACACCACTAATGTAACAAGAGGAGGGTCTGACCGCTTGGGTACCTGGGACGATGAGAGAGACACGAATGAGTGAGAGACACGAATGAGTGAGAGATACGAACGAGACAGAGAAACACGAACGAGTGAGAGACACGAAGGAGACAGAAACACAAACGAGTGAGAGACAAGAAGAAGAAGAAGAAGAAGAAGAAGGAAGAAGAAGAAGAAGAAGAAGAAGGAAACCACAGATGGAGGAAGAAGCCAAGAGTTAGTTATGAGATCACATATAACCTGGAGCCACTCAGCAAGGGTCACCTGTACCTGGTGATATATAACCAAGGAAGGTAACGTGTAATCACAGGTTAATGTATACAACACTAGTTAACATTAATTCTCATGAGGTGACGGTATAATGCAGTTGTGAGGGGTCATGTCAGGGGTTGTGAGAGGTCATGTCAGGGGTTGTGAGGGGTCATGTCAGGGGGTTGTGAGGGGTCATGTCAGGGGGTTGTGAGGGGTCATGTCAGGGGATGTGAGGGGTCATGTGAGGGGTCATGTCAGGGGTTGTGAGGGGTCATGTCAGGGGTTGTGAGGGGTCATGTCAGGGGTTGTGAGGGGTCATGTCAGGGGGTTGTGAGGGGTCATGTCAGGGGATGTCAGGGGGTTGTGAGGGGTCATGTCAGGGGTTGTGAGGGGTCATGTCAGGGGTTGTGAGGGGTCATGTCAGGGGGTTGTGAGGGGTCATGTCAGGGGTTGTGAGGGGTCATGTCAGGGGGTTGTGAGGGGTCATGTCAGGGGGTTGTGAGGGGTCATGTCAGGGGATGTCAGGGGGTTGTGAGGGGTCATGTCAGGGGGTTGTGAGGGGTCATGTCAGGGGATGTGAGGGGTCATGTCAGGGGGTTGTGAGGGGTCATGTCAGGGGGTTGTGAGGGGTCATGTCAGGGGATGTGAGGGGTCATGTGAGGGGTCATGTCAGGGGTTGTGAGGGGTCATGTCAGGGGGTTGTGAGGGGTCATGTCAGGGGTTGTGAGGGGTCATGTCAGGGGTTGTGAGGGGGTCATGTCAGGGGTTGTGTGTGTGTGTGTGTGTTAATTAATAAGATAGTGAGATATTGACCTAACCTAAGGGAGAGTCATATCTCATTTTTTTTTTATTTATTACACCTATTGATTAGATGGTTAGGTTAGGTTAGGGTGATTAATCTTATGTTACTTGTATTTATCATTTTACAACTTATCACTTTAATATTCGTTTGGTCTGTCGGTCTGTTATTTGTTACTTCGTTATGACCTTTATGAGCCAGTGTTAGTAGAGGTCAGGGGAAAACCTGCCATGTTTGGTAGTGTCACACATCTGACCCTAGCAAGGACTGAACCCAGGACACAAAACTGAAAGATACGCATGTTACCCCTGTTAATGTGTAATATCAGAAGATGGATTGACTGATAGACATAAAGTCGTCAATATACATCTTATCTGGTCAACTTGCATTTCATTAAGGTACAACAGGTAAAATATCTCCACTAATTGGCAGTACGAGGAAACGTAACTCTACCCAACAAGTATAACACCACCTTGATCCTACCTTCACCACAACCATTCTCCACCTCCCTCTCTCTCCACCCACGTCCTTCCCTCCCTCCCTCTCTCTCCACCCACGTCCGTCCCTCCCTCCCTCTCTCTCCACCCACGTTATTCCCTCCCTCCCTCCCTCACACCTACACAGCCCGGGGCTCACGGGAACCAGCAGTGGGTGTGGGTAGGAGGAAGAGGGAGAGGAGGGAGGGGGAGGGAGAGGGAGGAGAGGGAGGAGAGAGAGAGGGAGAGGTGCGTGTGTTGAGACGGTGGACCACCAGCCTCGCTCACACCTGGGGGCGGGCGCTGAACACCACGCAGAGACCTCAACCACCACCCCGACACAACCCACCCACACAGCCTCGCCACCCTTATCACCCAGGCAGCGGAGGGTGGTCGGGGTGGCGGTGGAGGGTGGCTGGGGTGGGATGGGCGGTGGTAGAGGGTCGCACAGAGAGAGAGAGGGTGTAAGACAGTATCACATGGAAGGTTAATGTGTTCCCTCGGTGCCAGAATTAACGTGTTTGAGGGGCGTACTGACGTCATAGCTGTCACACGCAAGCACGCACTCACTCACGCACGCAAGCAAGTATAGTGGCTAGGGAGGGGAGGTGGGGGGGGGGGAGAGGCTGCAGAGACTCCTATTACAGAGATAATTAATAAGGAATGTCTCTTAGGGGGCAAGACCTTTACCTACCCTTCTTTCTCACTCGGCCTACTGTGACACACGCCGGGGGGGTGGGAGGGAGAGATAGGTAAAATTATATATATATTTACTTATTTATCCATTTCTACCCGTTAAATGTTTTAAGTGTTTTTAGTCATTTAAAAGAAGCTGCCATTTCGGGGTATCTATCATATTGTGACCATAAGTATACTTGTTTTTACTTTTCACCACTTAATATAATCGTTTTGTTTTGATAAGTGTGAGTGTGTGTGTGTGTGTGTGTGTGTGTGTGTCTTACACTTATAATGACGCTCTCTGGTTAAGTGTCCATAGATAATTTTTTCATATTCAGAACATGCTCTCTTAAGTGCCAGAGGTATAATCACCACTTAAGTGTTTGTGATTGTTTGTACACTTACTAAAATAATGACTATTATTATTATTATTATTATTATTGGATCATATGAAGATCTTCCCCCCCAAAGTATCCAACTGAAGATCCTCCCCCCCAGGCTAGATCATATGAAGATCCTCCCCCCCCCCCCCCCAAGTAGGTTTGGGGGTTAGGTTTGGTTAGGTTAGGTTAGGTTTGGTTAGGTTTGGTTTGGTTTGGTTTGGTTAGGTTTGGTTTGGTTAGGTTAGGTTAGGTTTGGTTAGGTTAGGTAAGGTTAGGTTAGGGGGGGTGGATCTTCAGATGAGCGCGACTGGGCTTGATCATATGAAGATCCTCCCCCCCAGGCTAGATCAAATGAAGATCCTCCCCCCCAAGTAGGTTCGGGGGGGGGAGGATCTTCATATGATCCTTATTATTATTATTATTATTATTATTATTATTGTTATAATTGTGATGTTGGAGACAGGAATAGTAGAGGCGATAACTGTAGTGGCGTTGGGGGTTATCTGAGTGGTGCTAGTAGCTGTGTGAGGGAGAAGCTGTGTGAGGGAGAAGCTATGTGAGGGAGAAGCTGTGTGAGGGAGAAGCTGTGTGAGGGAGAAGCTGTGTGAGGGAGGACCTGTGTGAGGGAGAAGCTATGTGAGGGAGGACCTGTGTGAGGGAGGACCTGTGTGAGGGAGAAGCTGTGTGAGGGAGGACCTGTGTGAG
>CAUDMG010002816.1:747500-822500 GCA_958450375.1 Homarus gammarus | reverse complement strand
ACACACGCAGGCACACGCACGCACGCACGCACCCACACCCATTTATGCATGCATACACACATGTACGCACGCACGCACGCACACACACACACACACACAGATAAAGAGAAACCCGAGTGAATTTATTCTCAAAGATTAATTATTTCAATCATTAAATCGTTCCGTCTCCGTAAATATTCACATGATATTCTTTAAGGATTTTTTTTAAGTCTAAGTTAATGTATTAATAACAAGTTATCTACACTCTTGTCTTGTTTTTGTTCGTCTTTGTAACGAAAGACATTTTTTTTATCCTCAATTACATAAAACACAGGAAACGAATTCTTTAAATTTCGTAGCATTTGTGATATTATTTTCAACTTACCTGAAAGTCACTTATTTCTCGTAAAGAATATGAGAGAAAGTAAGAATAACGGCATGACCTAAATTCCCACAAGATTTATCGTATTTTTACACCTCTTAGATGTAAAGATGACCACGAAACTCCAATTCTCAGAGATACTTAGGTCATTTTTTTTTCTCGTAAGTGATGGTGAAAGAGACGGAGGCAAGTGATAATGTGTGTTGTTTTTTATCGTAACTTTCAATAAAAAACTTTGACGGATTCTCAAAGTGTAGTAAATTATTTTTCTCCGTTGAATTAAGATCTAGAACTTATCCCAGAGGACTTTTTCAGACTTTGTACTCAGAGGTTCTAAACATAAGTCGGGGTTTAAGGGTTCTGAACAACACATAGGATACACATATAATACCCAGGTCTAAGTAGGTTCTGATCGACACCTAATACCCAGGTCTTAGTAGGTTCTGATCGACACCCAATACCCAGGTCTAAGTAGGTTCTGATCGACACCCAATACCCAGGTCTTAGTAGGTTCTAATCGACACCTAATACCCAGGTCTAAGTAAGTTCTGATCGACACCTAATACCCAGGTCTTAGTAGGTTCTGATCGACACCCAATACCCAGGTCTTAGTAGGTTCTAATCGACACCCAATACCCAGGTCTAAGTAGGTTCTGATCGACACCTAATACCCAGGTCTTAGTAGGTTCTGATCGACACCCAATACCCAGGTCTTAGTAGGTTCTGATCGACGTCTAATACCCAGGTCTTAGTAGGTTCTGATCGACGTCTAATACCCAGGTCTTAGTAGGTTCTCAATGACATCACTAGCGCTCAAAATTTAAGGGTTCTAATTTACTTCGTCATAAATGAAGGGAAGTGAGAGATTTTCTTCGTAACTGAAGGTAAAGAGAAAGAAAGAAAGTTTGAAAGTATTACAAGCAACAAGAAGAACGTTCCAGTAAGTGGTGGGTACATACATACATACATACATACATACATACATACACAACGTAAAGTTAAAAATAACAATAATACAAGCATCAACAAAAATTAAAACAACAATAACAACAACAATAACATCAAAACCAACAAACACAATAAATAAGAAGAAACAAATCAACACAAGTCTCACACCTAAATCAATCTAAAACAAGAACACAAAACAAAAACACTAAACATATACAAAAATAAAAATAAAATGACTAGCAAGTTTTCATATAGTGTGTGTGAGGCAGTCCGGCTGACAGAGGCAAAAGAGGAAGGGGGTGGAGATGGTTTTTTGAGAAGTCGTTTTTGATCTGGTAAGAGATATAAGACTTCCAGGAACGGTCGTGTGTGTGTGTGTGTGTGTGTGTACGTGTGTGTGTGTGTGTGTGTACGCGTATGTGTAACTGATATACTCTACATACGTGTACAGTATATATGTATGAAGGTGTATAAATTACCTTTGTTTCTCAGTATAAAGTTAAATACTGAAGCGTGACGGACCAGAATTTCATTAGGCAAAAATTGAAAGCGTGATCTTACCCTCTCAAGCCCTTAGGTTAATCACACTGTACAGAATGATGAGTTACTAGTGACGTAATTCTTTCTATATATCATTTAGCTGAATATACAAGAAATAATAATAATAATAATAATAATAATAATAATAATAATAATAATATCACACGCATACATCTCGTCTACTCCATCATTTTTGCCAATATGACAGAATTCATCTAATTAATATGTATTACACTACGCCAGGCTGACATGCTTATAAAAGTTTCAGGTGAAGGATTAATTGAACTATTTCATCTGCTCATTATAATTCTAACTAAGTGTGCAAGTTTTATATTTTTGTTTATTTTTACCCTGTGTGTGTGTGTGTGTGTGTGTGTGTGTGTGTGTGTGTGTGTGTGTGTGAGAGATATGCACAGGTGATAAGGTGAGAACATCCTTTCCACCCTATTTATTTGCGTTCGTGTGTGTGTGTGTGTGTGTGTGTTGGCGTGAGTTATAACACTTACATGGGTAGAATTGGATCAGTCAGTAATCACCAACTACCCAACCAGCCAATCAGAGAACTTACGGATACATATCACCTCAAAATATCCGGTACCTTATGTCTAATTATCTTATTGTATTTTTCTTTCCCTTAAACTCTAATGCAATTTTTTTTTTTGGAGGGGAGGAGGGGGAGGAGAGAAGACATTTTTGGAGGGATATAAATTCACTGAACCATTTTAGGGAGTGGTGTGTGGTCACGTTACGATGGTTATCACACTCTTGGGAAAAAAATATATACCATTACAAATATATAGTATTATTATTGAGGGGGTAAAATATACAGTAAACGTTTCATAATTATCTGTTGGTTTTGGTTGGGAACTTATTCATGCATACGTGATCCTCTGACAGATGTGTGTGTGTGTGTGTGTGGGGTAATTTCCTGGGTGTTTTTTTGCTTTACTTGGGCTAATTATTGAGATTACTTTCCGTCTGTCTGTGTGTCAGTCTGTGTGTGTTTTTTATTTTTTATTTGAGGAGGGAGGGGGTGGGAAGAGGGGGAGGGGGTGGGTGGAGGGGTGGGTGAGAGGGGGATGGGGGTGGGGTGGGTGGGAATAGGGGGTGGGTGAGAGGGGGGTGGGAAGAGGGGGTGGGTGAAAGGGGGGTGGGAAGAGGGGGTGGGTGAGAGGGGGGGTGGGGGAGGGGTGGGTGGTAGGGGGTATAATACATGGAATTAAGACCAATCTGTTGAACCATAGACTGGTGGTTGTAAGTAGCCCAAACAACTAGTATATCACGATTTAGTAAAATTTTTTTTTTTTGAGGCTATCACTCCATCAGGTGCATCCGTCCGTGTGTCCGTATGTTGGTCCGTCTGTCCGTATCATCCACTAATCAGCCGGGTCACTCAGGGAGGGAAGGAAGGACTGAGTTACGTCACTCAGGAAAGATGGTTGTAACTCTTGTGTTGCCACGATCACTCCTCTTTATCCATTATGGTTATTATCTCTCTCTTCATTTCTTCCCTCTCTCTCTACTTCCTCCTTTCCATCTATCTTTCCATCCCTCACTCCCATTCCTCCTTCCCTCTCCCTTCCTCTCCTTCCATCTACCCCTTTATCCAAACCCTTCTCTCTTCCCCTCCTACCTAACTCCTTTTCTCCCTCCCTACCCCCCTCTCTTTCTCCAACCCTCTCTCTCTCTCCCTCCCTCCCCACCTCCTCTCCAACCCTCTCTCCCTCCCTCCCCACCTTCCCTCTCCCTCTTTCATTATTCATCATCGTACATGGACGTGTGGGAGTGTGTGTCTTGGGTTGATCTACGTTCAGTGTGTCGTGTGTTTATAATCAATCGCTTCTTCTCTTAGGGCCACCAGCCATGACGGTGACCATCTTATAATGGGTACTGAGGCCTTCAGGGTGTCTAACGTAACCTAACCTAAACTAAACCTAGCCTAGCCTAGCCTAGCCTAGCCTAGCCTAGCCTAGCCTAACCTAACCTAACCTAATCTAACCTAACCTAACCTAATCTAACTTAACCTAACCAGCTGTCCATCGCTATCAGGGTCGTTTTAAATCGATTATCAAGTCACGCTTCCTCTGTTTAGTCATTACCGTAAGATGAATTATTTCGTTTTGATAGATCATAACGACTAAACGAGCTTGTTAAGGCTTCCTCCGGCTGTCCGAGTCATACATCCTAACCACATGTTATATCCAGCATACTAAGTCAAGATTCCCAAAGATTCTTAAGGGATAGAAGATAAATATTCCCTTTAACTCATAAGTAAGAATAAATCAAACGTTAAACTTCGACAAAAGAGGAAAATTCACAAATAAAATAAAATATAATTATTCTTGTCATTTCATTTAAGATTTGACACAAAGTTAGATCCTTAGAGTGTCGTAAGAGGTGTCGTAAGTGGTGTCGTAAGATGTGTCGTAAGATGTGTCGTAAGAGGTGTCGTAAGTGGTGTCGTAAGAGGTGTCGTAAGAGGTGTCATAAGAGGTGTCATAAGAGGTGTCGTAAGAGGTGTCATAAGAGGTGTCGTAAGAGGTGTCGTAAGAGGTGTCGTAAGTGGTGTCGTAAGAGGTGTCATAAGAGGTGTCATAAGAGGTGTCGTAAGAGGTGTCGTAAGAGGAGGTATCGTAAGAGGTGTCGTAAGTGGTGGTGGTGTATCTGGCCCACTTGAACCACGATACAAAGGTGGAGGTTAATGATCATGAGACTCGTTTGGAACGAGTACCTTGAGAGACTTGAACACTGAGTAAATACTAATCCAAGATGGGGTTAAAAGATGTGGC
Source organism: Homarus gammarus (assembly GCA_958450375.1). Classification (NCBI taxonomy): domain Eukaryota; kingdom Metazoa; phylum Arthropoda; class Malacostraca; order Decapoda; family Nephropidae; genus Homarus; species Homarus gammarus. Next base: position 817,862 of record CAUDMG010002816.1, on the reverse strand, counting down.
AGAGCACTTATCCCGCTAACCTAAAATGATATCCAAAATGGCAGTGAAATAGCGTTGAGACTCTATCTGGAAGGCTGTGTGATCTCTTCGTTATACTAATTAATGGTCGTAGAGGAGTGAAAATGTTGGTTGAGAAAATATGAGCGAACGTTCGTCTGGCGTAGTTTGCTTAAGTTGTGATCTAGGTTTGTTTATGCTGTGAGAGTCGGGCAGAAATCTACCGCTTAATACTGGCAACAGGACCACCACTCAGACTACCAGCCATCATTCAGGTCCTCACCAGCCACTCAGGTCCTCACCAGCCCCTCAGAGCCTCACCAGCCACTCAGAGACACACCAGCCCCTCAGAGCCTCACCTGCCACTCAGACTACCACCTATCACACAGAACCTCATCATCCACTCAGACTACCAACCACCATACAGAGCCACACAAGCCACTCAGACTACCAGCCGTCACTCAGAATGCCTCCCAGTCCACCTCCAGCATGAGTCAGGCCACGTCGGGGTCAGAGGTCACACGTGTAGCGCCAGTAGTCAGTTGCTCCTACAGTACACGGTGTATATAATAACAGTCTTTCAACACCACTCATGTTCAAACATATGAAAGACACTGAGCGCATGTAAAACACACACACACAGGCACACACAGGCACACATACACACACACACAGGCACACATACACACACACAGAGGCACACATACACACACACACACACACACACAGAGGCGCACACACAAATAAATATACAGTATATATATATATATATATATATATATATATATATATATATATATATATATATATATATATATATATATATATAGGAACACACACACACACACTCTTTTACATATACGCACATCAAATATACATACTTACACACACACATGCCTGCGCGCTAGCGGGCGTCCATGTGTGTGTATGTGAGTGTGTGTAATGGTCAGCATGCTCGCCTCGTAATCGAGCGGACCCGGATCCGATCCCCGGGCAGGGTGAAACTATGGGCAAGTTTCTTTACGCCATTTGCCTCTGTCTACCCAGCAGTAATTGGGGACCTGGATGTTAATCGATTTGCAGATCGTGTTCCGGGGTAATGGTTAGCCAGTGCAGTTGGCGAGTTGTCCGGTCTTCTCGGACTATTTCTGGACACTGGGTCAAGCAGCTCGTTAACTCAGGGTGTGGTTAGGGTGTGGTTGTTGTGTTGGCGACAGCTTCTACACCTTAATCAAATTCACGCCTAGGTGGCCCTTGGGCCGGCCATCCTCGCGACACGAGGGGCAACCATTATTATGTATATATGTGTATGTATGTATGTATATATGTATATATGTATGTATGTATGTATGCATGTATGTATGTATGTATGCATGTATGTATGTATGCATGTACGTAGGTATGCATGTACGTAGGTATGCATGTATGTACAGTATGTATGTATGTATGTATGTATGTACGTACGTACGTATGTGTGGGTGGTGTTATGCGTCTAGTGTGGCAGCATTAGGGTTGTGTTAAGGTGCAAGCATTGCCTGCTCCCTCTTTCTTTCAACTACCGCCGCTGGCTAGCACTCGTGGTGAACAGGGAAGCAACCTGCGTAAGTCTTCCCCTGCCAGTACACAACATCTTCACTATCAAGACTCCTGCTGTGCCTCCTCGTGGCAACACACGGTACTGGGTGCCTCGTGGGCCCAGGCTAGACCAGCAGGGGATCTCGGAGCAGCAGTGGGCTTCAGAGGGACGGCACATAGACCCACTGGCATGTGGACAAGCCCTGGCGCCTACCAACCACTGCCCCACTGCCCTGCAAATTAACCTTGGTAGGTACTGTATAAGGCTATGGGAGCTCCGCATTAGGCAGACATGCTTATAGAACTCCAACAAAACCCCAACGGTAGTATAGGCGTGGTGGACAGGCTACTAAGGCGAAACCCAACACTCTGGGTTATCGGCTGTCCCATGAAACTCTCCACTGGATCAGGAAAATGGAGAGGCAAGATGTGTGGTTGCAGCCTGCGCTCCTACCTCACCGCATAACTCATCTCACACGTAGCCATCACCCAGCTCATCATACTTCTCATCATCATCAAAACTCCTATACCCCAAAAAGTCTTATGGCGATAGACGAGTGGCGACGGGGACAGGCAGAGATGACTGCCGGGAGTCTCTAGTCACCACTTTGCACATGGGCGGCACAGATAAGATGGTCGTTTATGCACTGGGATCTAGGTAGCAGTGTAATCGAGTCCTAAGCCTGTCTGTGCGACTGAGCAGCCAATTCGAGGAGCCACTCTGCTCTCCCCACATGAGCAGGGGGCTAGAAAAGCTGCCCTAAACAAAGCCTGGCTAAAAAAAAGAACCAGCCTGACTGGACAACCACACCAGGTAAGGTCATCCTAATGTGATCGAAAACATAATAATAATAATCAAAGATCAAAGCAGACACAAACTCTACAGCCTCTTATGGTCGCTGGATGGAATACAAGGACCCATCTGGATACTGGCACAAATGAGCATCCTGAAAGAAGAACCGCCCTTGTGGCAAAAGTGCTGGCTAGGTATATTATCGACATAGCAGCCAATAGTGAGTCCCAGCTCCCAGACGAGGGTCAACTCAGAGAATGAGGGTCTGGCTATACCTTCTTCTGGAAGGGTAAGCCTGCTGTGGAGAGAAACCGTATTTTGGAGTTGGCTTTGCCATCCGTCAATGCGTCCTACATAGGCTAACTGAAATGCCTCTTGGGATCAACGAGCTCCTCATGACGCTCTGAGTCCCACTGAATCACTCACGTCATGCTTTCTTCATCAGTGCTTAAGCCCCTACACTGGATGCAGGGGATGACTTCAATGCTAGAGTTGGCAGAGATGCTAACATATGACAGGGAACCATAGGAAGAAACAGAGCAGACAAGTGTAAACCCAACGGCCTATTCCTTCTCAGCAAGTGTGCTGAACACAACCTCACTATCACCAACAACTTACTTAGGCAGGCCGATAAATTCAAGGGTTCTTGGCAACACCCACGATCCAACCATTGGCACCTCATTGACTATAGCATTGTCAGGGAAGGAGATCGCCGAGATGTCCTCATCACCCGAGCCATGCCTGGCTCAGACCACTGTGATACAGATCATCGGCTCATCAGAGCCAAACTCGCCCTTCACGTCGCCCCAAAACGGCGAAGGCAACAAGCCTCCAGAAGAGGCTTTAACACCAAGCGACTGGAGGATCCAGCGGTAGCACACACCTCCAGAGAGCAGCTCAACGAGGGGCTGATAAGCAACCCAACAATAAACAACCAAAATCCCGGTGGCAAATGGGGTCCCATCAAATCTGTCATCACAAAATCCTGCAGCGAGACGCTCGGTGCAGATCAAAAGAAAACACCTGCTTTCACTGACTGCCAAAACATCCCTAAATTTCGGACCAAAGCTGATACTTTCTACGAGAAGAAAGAGGCGGCCCAGCGCGGACATAGCAAACTAATGAACGATTGGTAGAATAATATAGCGTGTGAAATGCAAAAATATGCGGATCAACTCAAGATGCGTGAATTTTTCAGTTCCATTAAAACAATATATGGCCCAACTACTCATGGTGTGGGCCCCTCTGTTCATCCAACGGTAATTCCCTAATTAAAGACGAAGAAGGCATCCTTCGGCGCTGGAAAGAGCACTACCACTCGCGGCTCAACCAAAACACCGATATGGATGTCCTGATTACCCAGCAGCTCAGCTATCCTCCATCCCTGAATGAGGTACTTACTGCCAACAAGCAGATAAGAACTAACAAAGCCTCAGGGCCTGATGGAATCCCAGCCGAGGTGTATATAGTCGTCTCCACTCTCTCCTGGAGAATAAAATGGGAGAAGGAGGATATCTCCCAAGATTTCAAATACAGCTCGATCGTCAATATTTATAAGAAGTAGGGAGACCGGTCACTCTGCGGCAACTACCAGGGGATCTCAGTGCTGTCCGTAGCTGGCAACATTATTGCCCAAGTCCTCCTAAACCGACTACTTCCAGAGGCGGGAAAACTTCCTTCCAGAATCTCAAAGTAGCTTTAGACCATCATGGGGCACCACTGACATGATCTTTGTTGCCCGCTAGATGCAGGAAAAGTGCAGAGAACAGCGTCGTGAATTGTACATGGCCTTCATTGTCCTTTGACTCAGTCAACAGGGAAACCCTCTGGCAGACCCTCAGTCGCTTTGGCTGCCCAACAAAATTCATTGCCATTGCAAGGCAACTCCACGATGGCATAAACGGCAGTGTCCTGCACAATGGCACCCAGTCTGAGTTTTTCCCCATCCAAACAGGGGTAAAACAAGTATGTGTACTGGCACCAACTCTCTTTTCCTTTTTTCTTGGCTGCCTTCCTTCCTGTTGCTAGTGCCAATTTAGCCGGCGGGATGGACATCCAGTGCCGGATAAAGGGTCTCTTCAACATAAGACGACTCCAGGCAAGAACAAAGGTGTCGGCAGCTTCCATTACTGAACTTCAGTATGCAGACGACCTCCCCCTTGTCGCTCACACTGAACGCGTCCTACACTTCGGCCTTGAGGTGCATGTACGTAAGACTCAGATTCTCTTTCAACCTGTCCCTGCTTCAGCCACACCTCCACCATCCATCCACCTTAACGGTACTACCCTCTCTAATGTTACCCACTTTCAGTATCTCGGCTCCCACCTGTCCACCACCGCGGACACCGATGAAGAAATTTCAGCACTGGATCAGATGTGCATCTCAAGCCTTTGGCAGACTCCATACCCGTGTCTTCAGCTGTAGGGAGCTGAAATTATCTATAAAGTTGAATGTATATCGATCAGTGGTCCTCCCCACCCTGCTATATGGCAGTGAGACATGCGTCACATATAGCAGGCACCTCAAGGCACTTGAAAACTTTCACCACCGTAGTCTACGTTCCCTTCTCCGAGTTCGCTGGGAAGACAAGAGAACAAATGCCAGTATTCTTGCTGACACCAACTGTAGGATCATCGAGGCTACCATTATCCATGAACAAGTACGTTAGACTGGCCATGTTACCCGCATGGACGACAGTAGACTGCCAAAGCAGCTACTTTACAGTCACTTAACGAATAGTAAACGTAGCGCTGGCGGGCAACTGAAAAGGTATAAGAATAGTCTTAAGACAAACCTGAAAAAAGTGTCAAATCGACCCCCTCGTACTCGATTTCGAGTGACAGCAAAGTAGTAGTAATAGTCGTTGTATGTGTGTGTGTGTGTGTGTGTGTGTGTGTATGTGAGTGCGTGCAGTGTGTGTGTGTGCGTGCAGTGTGTGTGTGTGTGTGTGTGAGTGCAGTGAGTGTGTGTGTGTGCAGTGTGTGTGTGCGTGTGTGTAAATTATCGACCTGATGGCAAGTATGAGAACTCTGTTATTAAGATATACATCAGCAGAGCGCGAGATATTTACCTTGCTGGACGAGTCATCAATACTAACCCGTGATGAAGGAGGAACGTGTATACTCCTCAACACTCTAATACATCTCGAAAAATATACCAACAATATCCTCTAGTGCAACATTACCTTGGATATATTTCACTATGTCTAATAATGATAAATAATAATAATAACCCCCCTAAAAAATATAAACATAATCTAGATTCATTTTCAAATTTTTCAACACCAAATAATTCGTATTTTTCTTTATCTTTAGCCTTCAACAAAAACTCAGTAAAACATAATTAAGTAAAATATATTATATTCTTAAAGTCATCTAAATATCACCCTTAAAAACCACTTAAAATCTCACCCTTAAGAAGAATATATTAAACTTTCTATTAAATGTCACCCTTAGAAACTGCATTAATTATCAACCTTTAACCACATCGTTTAAGCAACCCGTTAAATCTCCCTTTAGAAATCCCGCTGAACCCCCTTTAAATCCTTCCATACGCTTCCCCCTTTAAACTCCCCCCTTTAAATCCTTCCATAAGCTTCCCCCTTTAAACTGCCCCTTTAAATCCCAAAAACCTCCCATGAGACTCTGTGAAGCCTTCCTTAAACCCTGGTCCTTACCCCTTCCTCAGCCCGTATGTGGAGGTGGTGAGGGCTGGAGGTGGTGAGGCCTGGAGGTGGTGAGGCCTGGAGGTGGTGAGGCCTGGAGGTGGTGAGGGCTGGAGTGGTGAGGGCTGGAGATGGTGAGGCCTGGAGGTGGTGAGGGCTGGAGGTGGCGAGGGCTGGAGGTGGTGAGGGCTGGAGGTGGTGAGGGCCTGGCCGAGTATACACTTTAAGCCGTCGTCAACCACCTCACGAGGATGATGAATCTTTTACCATGACAGTCACGAAGCTGAACCACCACCGCCCCCCCCCCCCCCTTGGCCACGATGGGCAGGTGGGAGGGATGGTAGGGAAGGAGGGAGCTCAGGAAGGAAGAGAGAGAGAGAGAGAGAGAGAGAGAGAGAGATAGAGAGTACCAAAGGCCTATAGAAAAAAGAGAAATTCCTCTCTCTCTCTCTCTCTCTCCTCTGCCTAAATCCGGGTCAAAGAAGGCCTATTAGTAAACAAAGATGTTACTCAATGCTCCTCCCAATTTGGCCAAGCAGACTACAGTAAGTGGATCCAGCAAAACTCGTCCGCTAAACCCCCAATCTTCTCAACCCCCCCCCTCCCCCCCACGCTAACCCCCTAACCTCCTCCCCCCCACGTCAACCCCTCAACCCGTCAACACTCCCATCCCTCCAGTCAACCTCCCCCCCTCTGCCTAATTTGGGGTCTTGTACCTTCAACCATGTGTGGAGAAAATTGAAACAAAGTTATTTTTTTTTTTTTTTTTTTTTTTTTTTACGGAGACACTTTTAATGGTTCATGTTCTTGTAATGTGTGGTGATTGTTGTGTTGCCTTGCTTGTGTTGTAACGCTGATGATGTGAGAGGCTTAATGTGTCTCTCTTTCTCTCTCTCTTTGTTAAGTTTTCTTCATTTCTCGCATTCTTTACTTTTCCGTTGCTGGTGGAGTTTTTACACACACACACACACACACACGAGAGAGAGAGAGAGAACTGGACAAAATAAAACACAGACAAATATCACCCCAAAAACACAAACCCCTTAAGATTACAACACATAAAACACAACAGACGTCAAAATTCCTTCAGAGTTTTTTCAACGCCATCTATTGAACAGATTCTTGAACGCTCAGAGAGGTTGTATTAAACGAAACTTTCACATCTGTATATGGATAATCTGAGACTGCGATCTGGATACCGCGTTGAGATGTTGTGCCTAAGGCTACTCTTGATAAAAGGGTTTAGCCCGTACTGTGAAAGGAAAATGAACGGGTTGGAGGTGGCGCAGAGAGAGAGAGACAGAGACAGAGGGAGAGAAACTAGATGGATATATACAAGAAGTGAGAGAAAGAGAAAGATTTTAGTCCTACAGTGTACAGACAGGCGGACAGATGGGATTTTGTCCAGGTGAAATTTTGTTCAGGTGAAATTATGTCCAGGTGAAATTTTGTCCAGATGTGAGAGGGATCAAGAAATTCTAGGATTATACTAGTATCAACCCCGAATCCGTAGCCTATACCCGATTTATATCCTACACACCTGTTGGAATACACCTGCTGGAACACACCTGCTGGAACAAACGTCTTCTGAAACACACCTACTGGAACACAAACTAAAACACACACACTTACTAAAACACACACACTTGCTGAAACATACACTTACTGAAACAAACTTATTGAAACACACTTACTGAAACACACTTACTGAAACACACACCTCCTGAAACACACACATTTACTGAAACACACTTATTGAAACACACACTTCCTGAAACACACTTATTGAAACACACACTTCCTGAAACACACACCTCCTGAAACACACTTACTGAAATACACATTGAAACACACCTCTTGAAACACACATTGAAACACACCTCTTGAAACACACACACTGAAACACACACCTCCTGAACTCAGCATCCACACCCTATTGACTTCCATAGTATTTTCGTTAGGGTATATAATATTATCTTGTAGGGTGGGGGGTGGAGTCCCGCAGGGCAATGTGTTAGTACCCCGGCAGTTCATTATTGAGCGAGTAGTAGTTTATTTTGGTAAAGGGTCTTAGAGTATCCAACCAGTAGAACGCTAAATGAGGAGAAGGAGATGGAGGAGAGGGGGGAGGGGTGTAGGGGGGAGGGGAAAAGAGAGGAGGGGGAAAAGGCGGAAGGAGGTGTGGAGGAGAAATAGTGAGAAGGGCAAGTAGGGGAGGGAAGGAGGGGAAGAAGCAAGGAAAGGGGGAGGAAGGAAAGGGAGGAGAGGTGGGGTAAGAAGAAAGGGGAGGGGAACAGGGAAGGGCCTGGCCTATTACAGGGTGTTTGCCAATTAAGCTGTGTCGAGAGAAGGGTCCCGAAATTGACCAGGTAGCCCTCCCTCTCCTGCAGGTATAGAGACCCGTAGAGGTGTCAGTTAAGGAGAGAGAGAAGGTTTCAAATTTATGCACCCATTTCACTTTTCTTATTTCTGATTCATCACTTCAAATAGGAAGAGGAGAGAAAGAGGGAGAGAGGAGGGGAGGGAGGGAGGGAGGAAGAATACCCGCTAACCCTTACCGAGTTAGCCAATCAGCAGACGGACCCCAAGACCCACCTCAGCCAATGAGAACACGAGTCCCTGATGAAGTTTTGATCATTCTGACAAAGTAATCAACAGCAGGATCCAGTACGTTTCATATCTTATTCCTATGTATATTTTACCTCCCTCCCGCGGCGGGGTGAGGCGTGGGGGGGGAGGGGCAGAGAGAGAGAGAGAGAGGGGGCTGTGGTATGTACCTCTATTATGGAGGGAGGGAGGGAGGAGGGGGAAGTTAGTACCTGTGTATCTTGGTACCTCTGTATTTTGGTACCTTTGTAATGAGTTATAATGTAGTATAAATTTTCTTTGAGGTTCCTTTGTCTTGTGATACCATTATTATTGTGGTATGTTGTTTTAAAGTATCAAAACACTGTGGTACCTTTGTGTTGAGATAATTCGAACTGTGTCACATTTGCTGAAGTTCTAGTGTACTTGTGTTGTTTTACCTTTACGACACACCTGGACAAGTCACCTGACACCTGCCTTTCCCAATACTTGTTTCCCGTTCTGTTGGTACTTTAAATACTGATTTTTATACACATACATACAGACAAAGTACAGTACATAGATGTGTATGGACCCTCTGACATCGATAATAATAATAATAATAATAATAAAAAATCACCTTAACTCAGACGTAACAGCTAAACAACATCACACACTGTATATAAACGGTAAAGATAAATAATAAGATAACAGTAACAGTAATATTATCACAAATTACATACAAGAATAACAGGAAACAGGGATAAAGTGAAGCTGATATAACATAGACAGGGTATATATATATTAAACCGATCTTTTCACATTATATACCTTGTGGACGTCTGGTGTTTTCTTATGTAGCTATATTTCTTTCTATCATTTCTTCAGTCAAGTTACAGTATAAGGTTTGTGGTCTCTCTCTCTCTCTCTCTCTCTCTCTCTCTCTCTCTCTCTCTCTCTCTCTCTCTCTCTTTGCTTGCATTCGTTAGTTTATTCTCTATTTATACATTTCTATCTACCCCCCCTCACACACACACACACACACACACGTACACACACACCCTTGTTTTAATACAGACACGGGGTTGTGGGGTTATATATTGTTCCTACATCCTACATAAATTACTAAGAGAAGAATGATTTATTAATATCCTGTGTTGATTTAGAAATTTATTAAAGAAAAAGATATTCCGTTATCTCTGTCTTGTGTTGGTGTTAATGATCTGTTTTGGGTCGATGCGGCTGTCTTGTTTTCCTAGACTGGATTGGTATTTTTTTTTTTTTAGAAGAACATCAACTTAGACAGAATCTATTAGTTATGAAGTTTGAGATGACGTATTTGAATTAACTATCAAGTGTAACAAGAGGCGTATCTATACTGTATGTTAATGGTTAAAATTATATCATAGTTTTTAATAAAGAACATTTTTTTTTTAAGGGGAAAGAGAATCAATCATCAATTTTTTTTTTTAAGTATATTGTAATTAACAAGTAATATTTTTATTTTTTTTTTATTTAGATTCGAGCTGTTTGAAGGTCTTATATTATCATCAATTATATCACCTTAGTAAGAATGAATGCAGGAATTTATAACAAGAATTTAAATTGTTTTTATTCTGGGACGGGGTGGCATCTGGTCCAAATGTTCTATACACCGAGATGATAAGTATGAAAAAAATGTCTGATCGGAATTTCAAATCCTGTTAAGTATTGGAGATATGTATCTGCCTTGGGGAGGGGGGTGAGAGGGATGGGGAGGAGAGGGATGGGGAGGGTGGGTGAGAGGGATTGATGTATTCATGGATGTTAATTCTGACGTTGATGTCTTCCTGTCGGAGGAGGGAGAGGGGGAGGGGAGGGAGAGAGGGAGAGAAGAGAGAGAGGGAGGAGAGGTTAAGAGAAGGGAGGGCTGATGAGTGGGGTGTCAAAAGTTGACTTTTTAAAGAGAGGGTGTGACGTGTTCCTCTCTATATATGCTGGTGTGTGTGTGTGTGTGTGTGGGGAAGAGGGGTGCACTGTAGAGAGAGAGAGAGAGAGAGAGAGAGAGAGAGAGAGAGAGAGAGAGAGAGAGAGAGAGAGAGAGAGAGAGAGAGAGAGAGATATTAACGTGACTCCCTGTGAGAAAATTAAAATTAAACATATGTAAAAATCATAGCAAAATTAACTATTAAATACATCTTAATTGTAAAATGCTATTATAGAGGTATTTATAAATTACAAATAATCTAATTAGTGTTATTATCTTCCTTCGGCGATGCCAAAAAACCTGTAAGTTGTCTGAAATTTAAATTATGTAATATTTAAAATTACTATAAATACATTATTGATGGTATACTGTTTAACAATATATTGTAAATCATTAAATATTTCGTAATGAAGAAAAACAAAATATTAATAATTTTCTATCTGATGAAGTATTGACGGAGTTTGTTATAAAGAAATATATAAATTAATAAATAAATCAATAAACAAATAAATTATGTGCTGACGTTTTTTTTATATTAATAATAAAAACTTATATTATTAGTATTATTATGAGAAAATTATAATAACAATAATTACATATACAAAAATATTCAGCTTCCCACAGAGATGAACGATGTTATAAATAAATACCACGAACCACACCCGCTATAAAGTCCCTCTGAGATATTTTATTTTATTTTATTTATTTATTTATAATTTTTATTAATGAGAATGGCTAATCATCCAAACCCAATCAGTTTGGTTAGTTCTTATCGTCGGGAAATAAAAGAAATATAACCATGGTGTATCGGTTCGCGTTCGTGGTTCTTCTTTAACATGTCTTCCCTGATGTAGTCTTATTTACATTACACATCAAAACAAAAATATTATTAACGTCTTTCAAATTATTACAAGAAAATGTTATAAATATTCTTATGGTTCGCCCCTCAGCCCTGTACACTACATATACTAACCCTAATAACTGTTCTGGGTTTAATTAATGATAAGTTTAGGTATAAAGTACAATATTTTAATTAAGTATTGATAATTATGTAACTATGATTATCAATAAATTTTTTTTTTTTTTTGTAATTTAAGGAATGTTTTTGTTTGGGATTTTGTTGTTTTTGTTATTATTTTTGTTCTTGTCTATTTTTGCTTTTGGTTGATTTTTTAATTTATTTTTGTCAATATTTCCCCGTTTGTTTTTTCCTATTAATTGCTGTTGTTACTTTTACTTGTTATTCTTATTGTATTTTTTTCTTTGTTTTTGCTTTTAGTTTCATTTGCTTTTGTTATCTGTTTTTCTTGATTGTTTTTATTTGTACAATAATCGTTTAAAATACCAAGGAATAAAACCCGACACCTCACCTTCGCTACCAGTATGTGTAAGGTAATAATTAATGGTGTCTAATTAAGTACAGGTATCAAGGTGTTTCAACGGATAAGGCCTTATTTTCACAGCAAGTCAGATTATTTGTTTAATATTAATAAAGATATATTTGGCGATAATTTACTTGCGTTTGTTTTAATACCTATAAAATCTATCTTCTATAATTGTATAAACTATTGTATTGTTATTTCCTTATGTAGAAATATGGTGGTCATCTTGTAAGTTATAAAGTGTCTAATTTTATTTGTATTTTTTGGTTAATGTTAAAAATTCAACATCAGTCGAGCGGCATCATCGGTTCAACCCACCTCCCGGCCATCTTCCACTTGTCACCACTCTTATTATCTAAATTCTCCCTTCATTACGTAGCTCTCACGTTCTCCTTCTCATTGTTTCCCCGAGAAATAATTACAATATTCGTCATCATCGTAGGGAGAAGTGATAACGAAGCAACAGGTGGGCGGCGACGGCAAAAATAAAGAATTCGTACCTGGCTGTCTCACCTGAAGAGGGCATAGGATGGCGGCGCCTGGGAGCTGAGGGCCTCTGGTGGCCGCCGCCCCAACCAAACACGTCAACACGCTGAATTGAACCTTCCATCCACTCAAATAAAGTAACTCTGTTTCTTTCTTCCTCCCTCTCTCTCACACCATCACTTATTCTCAACGTGGATAAAACCCTCACGATAATCAACTATCCTGGAGCAACTCTCTCATCACTTATGTGTAATCTATAAAGGTGTAAATATAAATAACAGAATAAAGAAGGAGAAGAGACACACACACAAAAAAAGTTTACATGAAAAGAAAATCATATTTACTGAATCATAAATGTAAGACAAAAGAAGATTTAGAAAAAGAGTCACTGAAGCGATTTACCTCAATATTAAATATTGATAAAAAGATCAGAGGACGGAGAGCTGAATCATAAAACAAGACAAAATAATAACGTTTGGGAATATATCTTAAAGGGAATAAAGAAGATGAAACGGAAATTAAAAAAGGAAGTAAATGTAACAAATGATAAAATAAATAATAAAATGAAGCAGAAATATATGATAATGTATGAATGAATGAAAGTTATGAATACAATCAATTACACGTAAATTGAATTATATAAATAATTATAATAGTATTAATAACAATAACGATAATATTACTACTACTATTACCACAATTACAACATATTATTATTAGTAGACAAAATTTATAAACAGTCTTCAAATCTGAGGGTTGGCGACCACAGCCCTCTATCCTAAACATTTACTGGCCCCTGATCCATCTATCCTAGTCTTTGTCATCCCCTAGCCCTCCTATCCTCACTTGTACACACGACGTTGGTATAGACACTTCCATCAGTAAGGTCAGTAGTCTCTGGATAAGTACAAACTCGTTACCAATACTTACTGCTTATTCTAGGTTCACATTGTAATGTTTATATGCAGATAAATGTATCGTTATCGACAACAATTTGTTCTGAATTAAAAGGAAAGAATAAAATTTTATTACCGTTGTTAATATTATCTTCATTGCCATTTCTTCTTCGTCTTTTTATTATTTATATATTTCTACAGACATAGGAGTAAAATATACCGCTGTAAACTCTCCCTCTCTCCCTATGTGTGATGACTATCGCCTAAATTAACGTATCCCTCGTAAAATAAAAGTACACATTAGTATTTACGCTGTGGTACATAATGCATAATATGGAGATTTCCAGCAGGGAGGGCAAGGGTGGGGGCGGTGGAGTCGTAGTCGCGGCCAGAGGCGGGGAAACGGACGAAGCCTCAACGTGTGTGGTCCGGGGCGGCGGGCGCCACCTTGACACGAGACGCGGGCCGCTCCGAGCATCACCTGCCATTAACCTATACTTTATTACTCTATCTCATCTCGCCAACGACGATTTTTTTTCCTCGCCAAGATATCGAGGAACATGTTCTCTCTGGGGGTGGGAGAAGAGCGTCTCTTGGGGGCCGTGGGAGATGAGAGATAGAGGGGGGTTTAAACAAGAAAGGCTGTTTGAGGTATCACAATCACCATCGTTATCATCTTACGCCACTGAAAGGAACGCTCTAACACCTGCGTCCCGACTCGTGGCTCAGGTTCATGGCTTCGGTTTAACTACTCTTACTTTTCCCCCCGAAACTTAAAATGTCTGCGATGTTTACACAACTCTCTTCGTTATGGAGAGTCGTAATGTAAAAGAGAAGTTATGGAAAGAGTGGAGAATGGTGTTGGAGGAGGTGTGAGGAGAGAAGTAGGCTGGGAGTAAAGGGTTCACTGCCGGTTGTGTTTTTGTAGGTATCCCGTGAAACAAAGTGGTCATTAATTCCGCGTCACATACCATACCATCTTGATGTACCTGAGAGAAACTAAATATTACTTGAGACTCCAGATAAGCCTATTTGTATTCTCTCTCTCTCTCTCTCTCTCTCTCTCTCTCTCTCTCTCTCTCTCTCTCTCTTCCTGGGCCCTTTTCTTTCGTCTTGTTATTCTCTTACTCTTTCTCATTTATAACTCTGCCTATTGTCTGTCTCACTCACAGGGAAAGTCTTGAGGAACAGTAAAATATGATATGACGCAGAGAGAGAGGATGTAGGGAGTAGGATTTAGTCTTTAGAGGATTACAGTACTAGGATAAAATCAGGGTCCAAGGATAACTTTAGGTCAGGTTAGCTAGGGGAGCAATTCTTCTCACTCTCAAAGATGAGAGAATGGAGAAAAGTGAGAGAAAGTGCTGAAGAGACTGAGAGAGAATGAGGAGAGGTGAGAGAAAGAGAGATAAGAAGAAAAAGAAGGATATCAATATGGAAAACTGAGAAAAAGAACTAAGGAAGGGTAAGAGACAGAGAGAGAGAAAAAAAAGAAAGTGAGAGCATATGAAGGAGAAAGTAAGAAAAAAAAGAAAAAATAAGCGGAAAAAATTTATATATATATTCATACATATATATAAACAGTGATGTAAAACAATATTATGAAATTTACATGATAATATAATAAGAATAATTAAGATTCAGGTATTGGAGGTGTGTCAGGTTAATGGGTTACGACAGGTGAATCTTAATTACTCTCAGGTAAGTCAATTACAAGCTTGGTAGGTACTGAGTGAGTGTTCGTTGGCTTTACCTTTGGTTAAATAAACTAACGACCTCTTGACATATACAGTCAGGTAACACACAGTCAGGTAACATACAGTTAACTAACATACAGTCAGTCAACTAACAAACGGTCAACTAACATACGGTCAACTAACATACCGTCAACTAACATACGGTCAACTAACATACAGTCAACTAACATACAGTCAACTAGCATACAGACTTGACATACAGTCAACTAACATACTGTACAGTCAACTAACATACAGTCAACTAGCATACAGACTTAACATACAGTCAACTAACATACAGTCAACTAACATACAGTCAACTAGCATACAGACTTGACATACAGTCAACTAACATACTGTACAGTCAACTAACATACAGTCAACTAGCATACAGACTTAACATACAGTCAACTAACATACAGTCAACTGGCATACAGACTTAACATACAGTCAACTAACATACAGTCAACTAACATACAGTCAACTAGAATACAGACTTAACATACAGTCAACTAACATACAGTCAACTAACATACAGTCAACTAGCATACAGACTTAACATACAGTCAACTAACATACAGTCAACTAACATACAGTCAACTAGCATACAGTCAACTAACATACAGTCAACTAACATACAGTCAACTAGCATACAGTCAACTAACATACAGTCAACTAACATACAGTCAACTAACATACAGTCAACTAACATACAGTCAACTAACATACAGTCAACTAACATACAGTCAACTAACATACAGTCAACTAACATACAGTCAACTAACATACAGTCAACTAGCATACAGTCAACTAACATACAGTCAACTAGCATACAGTCAACTACTAACATACAGTCAACTAACATACAGTCAACTAGCATACAGTCAACTAACATACAGTCAACTAACATACAGTCAAACATAACAACAACATCAACTAACATACAGTCAACTAACATACAGTCAACTAACATACAGTCAACTAACATACAGTCAACTAACATACAGTCAACTAACATACAGTCAACTAACATACAGTCAACTAACATACAGTCAACTAGTATACAGGGTACCTCATAGTATCCTCGTATTACTATCCAACACCTTTATAAGATATGGACTTTATAGGTGAAAAAAAATAATGAATAATATAAAAAAAACATATAAACAAAAATGACTTAAAAGTAAATAAGGAAATCCAAAAAAATGATAAAAATAGTAAAAAAAAAATAATAAGTAAAAAAAATTGATACACGAATAATAATATAATAAATGAATACCTTAGAATAACTTAGAAAATTGATAAACAGGGAGAAAACTAGTGAAGAGGGTATCATATATCGTAAAAAAAAACTGAATCTCTCTTAGTAAAAAAAAAAATAATATCTTCCACAAAAACAAAAGAACATTAACAACTTATTTAAAATCGCTGAAAAATACTTATCATTGTTTCTCCATTTTTTTTGTGTGTGTGTGTGTGTGTGTGTGTGTCTGTGTGTCTGTGTGTGTGTGTGTGTGTCTGTGTGTGTCAGTAGAAAATAAATATGAGAGAGAGAGAGAGAGAAAGAGAGAGAGAGAGAGAGAGAGAGAGAGAGAGAGAGAGAGAGAGAGAGAGAGAGAGAGAGCTCACACCCCCTTAACTCCCCTCCTCTCTCCCTTAACTCCCCTCCTCTCTCCCCTTAACTCCCCTCCTCTCTCCCCTCCTCTCTCCCGTAACTCCCCTCCTCTCCCCCCTTAGCTCCCCTCCTCTCTCCCTTAACTCCCCTCCTCTCTCCCCTTAACTCCCCTCCTCTCTCCCCTTAGCTCCCCTCCTCTCTCCCTTAACTCCCCTCCTCTCTCCCCTTAACTCCCCTCCTCTCTCCCTTAACTCCCCTCCTCTCTCCCTTATCTCCCCTCCTCTCTCCCTTAGTTCCCCTCCTCTCTCCCCATCACCCAAATCCCACATACTCCTCTTGTCCAATCCCCTCTGCTGACTCCCCTCTCATTCAATCCCCCACCTACTTCATTTACCTCCTCCACGCCCTCCCCACGCCTCAACATCTTCCCCACGCTTCAACATCCTCCCCACGCCCCAACATCCTCCCCACGCCCCAACATCCTCCCAACGCCCCAACATCCTCCCCACGCCCCAACATCTTCCCCACGCCCCCACATCCTCCCCACGCCCCCACATCCTCCCACGCCCTTCCTACTCCCCACACACTCCCCACGCCCCCTCTACTCCCCCACATCCTCCCCACTCCTCTTCACGCCCCCACGCCTTGCTCACGCTCTCACCACGCCATCCAACTCCCCCACATCATCCCACGCCCCCCCCCCACGTCCTTCCACACCCTCCCCACGCCTTCCCCACCCCCACCCCACCAAGCCCTACCCACGCCCCCCCCCCCCCACGTCTTTCCACACCCTCCCCACGCCCACCCCACCAAGCCCTACCCACGCCCCCTCCGGCCGCATGAGTCGCCAGTAATGACGTGGGCCAAACATTGTATTCCTGACAACTTCTGTGACAAATTATCTTGTAGATTCTTTCAGATGGCGTCTCTTTATAGTGAGAGAGAGAGAGAGAGAGAGAGAGAGAGAGAGAGAGAGAGAGAGAGAGAGAGAGAGAGAGAGAGAGAGAGAGAGAGAGAGGAGTTCAAAAATAATTTAGGAAAGAAGGAGGGAGGAAGAGGAGGAAAGAAAGAGGAAGGGAAAAATAATAAAAGTAGGGAAAGGGAAAAAATGAGAGAGGGAAGGAGAGACGGGGTAGGAAGGGGGGAAGGGACGATGGGTAGGAAAGAAAAGGAGAATAGGGAAGGAGAAAAGGAGGAATGGGAAAGAAGGAAGGAAGGAAGATAAAGAGGTAAGGAAGAGGATAGGGATGGGGAAAGAGGAAAGAAGGGAGGGCGAAAAAGGAGGGGAGGAGGAAAGGATGGAAAAGAGGGAGGGAGGGAGGGAGGGAGGGATTGAGACACGCTTACCCTTCCTTCATCAACAAGCTAAATAGTGTCGACCATCCATCAAGTATTGACCCAGGGTACTAACAGCCTCTTACCACCTCCTCCTCCTCCTATACTAGCTCCTCATGGCCGCTCCTCCTCCTCCTCCTCCTCCTCCTACATGCTCCTCCTACATGCTCCTCCTCCTCCTACATGCTCCTCCTCCTCCTACATGCTCCTCCTCCTCCTCCTCCTCCTACATGCTCCTCCCCCTCCTACATGCTCCTCCTCCTCCTCCTCCTACATGCTCCTCCTCCTCCTCCTCCTCCTCCTCCTCTTCCTCTTCCTCCTCCTTCTCCTCCTACATGCTCCTCCTACATGCTCCTCCTCCTCCTCCTCCTCCACATGCTCCTCCTCCTCCTCCTCCTCCTACATGCTCCTCCTCCTCCTACATGCTGCTCCTTCTCCTCCTCCTCACATTACTCTTCACGATGATAAACACCAAAGTTTATGTTTTTTTCTTCTCTTTTACTTGTTCCTCGTTGGTCCGTAGGAGGTTAAACAAGACCCCGCTGGATTATTAACACCTATGATGGAGTGTGGTGTGTGTGTGGTGTGTGTGTGTGTGGTGTGTGTGTGTGTGTGTGTGTGTGTGTGTGTGTGGTGTGTGTGGTGTGTGTGTGTGTGTGTGTGTGTGGTGTGTGTGTGTGTGTGGTGTGGCGTGTGTAGTGTGGTGTGTGTGGTGTGTGTGTGTGTGTGTGTGTGTGTGATGTGGTGTGTGTGTGTGGTGTGTGTGTGTGTGTGTGGTGTGTGTGTGTGTGGTGTGTGTGTGTGTGGCGTGGTGTGGCGTGGTGTGTGTGTGTGGTGTGGTGTGTGTGGTGTGGTGTGTGTGGCGTGTGTGTGGTGTGTGTGAGTGGCGTGGTGTGGCGTGGTGTGTGTGTGTGGCGTGGTGTGTGTGTGTGTGGCGTGGTGTGTGTGTGTGGGGCGTGGTGTATGTGTGTGTGTGGTGTGTGTGGTGTGTGTGTGTGGTGGTGTGTGTGTGTGGCGTGGTGTGGCGTGGTGTGTGTGTGTGTGGCGTGGTGTGGCGTGGTGTGTGGTGTGTGTGGTGTGTGTGTGTGTGTGTGTGTGGCGTGGTGTGGCGTGGTGTGTGTGTGTGTGGCGTGGTGTGGCGTGGTGTGTGTGTGTGGTGTGGTGTGTGTGGTGTGTGTGTGTGGTGAGTGTGTGTGGCGTGGTGTGGCGTGGTGTGTGTGTGTGTGTGGTGTGGTGTGTGTGGTGTGGTGTGGTGTGTGTGGCGTGTGTGGTGTGGTGTGTGTGAGTGGCGTGGTGTGGCGTGGTGTGTGTGTGTGGCGTGGTGTGTGTGTGTGGTGTGTGTGTGTGTGTGTGTGGTGTGTGTGTGTGGCGTGGTGTGTGTGTGTGGTGTGGTGTGGTGTGGTGTGGCGTGGTGTGTGTGTGTGGCGTGGTGTGTGTGTGTGTGTGGTGTGTGTGTGTGTGTGGTGTGTGTGTGTGGTGTGTGTGTGTGTGTGGTGTGTGTGTGTGGTGTGTGTGTGTGTGGTGTGAGATGTGTGTGTGTGTGTGTGTGTGTGTGATGTGTGTGTGTGTGTGTGTGTGTGTGTGTGTGTGTGTGTGTGTGTGTGTGTGTGTGGTGTGGTGTGTGTGTGGTGTGATGTCATGTGGTGTGGTGTGTGTAAGTCCCGGCTCCCAGATGAGGGTCGACTCACAGAACAGTGATCCAGCTATATCTTCTTCTGGAAGGGTAAGCCTGCTGTTGAGAGAACCTGCATTTATGAGGCTGGGTGTGATACCCAATACATCCTACACAGGCTAACTGTCGGGATCAACGAGCGCCTCATGACGCTCCGAGTCCCACTGAATCACTCACGTCATGCCTTCTTCATCAGTACATACGCCCCAACACTGGATGCTGAAGATGACATCAAGGAGGCCTTTTATGACGACCTTGACAGAGTGCTAACCTCTATACCCAAAGAAAATAAGGTTGTGTTCTTTGGTAACTTCATTGCCAGGGTTGACAGAGATGCTCATTTATGTCATGGAACCATAAGATGAAATGGAATGAACAAGTGTAATCCCAACGGCCTACTCCTCCCCAGCAAGTGTTATGAACCAACACCTTGCTTAGGCAGGCCGACAAATTCAAGGGTTCTTGGCAACACCCACGATCCAAACACTGGCATCTCACTGAATACCTCATAGAAAGCGATCGCCGAGATGTCCTCATCACCCGAGCCATGCGTGGCCCAGACCACTCGGACACAGATCAATCGGCTCGTCAGAACCAAACTCTCCCTTCACATCACCGCCAAAACGGTGAATACAACAATCCTCCAGAAGAGGTTTTAACTGGAGGATCAAGCGGTTGGACATGCTTTCAGAGAGCTGCTCGACGATGTGATGATAAACAACCCAACAATAAAGACCTTAAATTTGAGTGCTGTCATTACAAACACCGGCAGCATGTCTCTCGGCCAGACCGAAAGAAGAAATTAAGATTGGGTTGATGAAATTAACCAGGACTTAGACGTACTCATCAATGGGAAATGTGTTGACTGGAAAGAGCACTACCATTCGCTGTTCAACCGAAACACTTATGTGGATGCCCTGACTACCCATCAGGTCCCTCAGCACGAGGAGCTGACTCACCTCGACTATCCTCCATCCCTGGATGAGGTAGCTACTGCCATCAAATAGATCAGGGGTCACCAAACTACGGCCCGCGGGCCGGATCCGGCCCGCGACGTCAGTTCATCAGGCCCGCCGACGTCAGTGAAACGTCACTTTCACAAATCTCACTAACCTTTTTTGCTGCTTAGTTTGTGAGATTCGGATATGTGCACGCTAGGTTTGATGTAACTATCTTTTTGCTAACGTCGCCTTCTTTGATAACTTTTTAGTAAATAAATATGTTGGTTGTCTTTGTTTTTTGTGCATTGCACGCCACTCACCCATGATTAACATGGAATGCTAAACTTAGTTTTTCGTCTTTTTTCCCAGAGCTTTCGTTCTGGCTTGCAAGTATTGAACAGAATGATTATGCGGCCCGCGCTCGTCATTCTTTCAGTTATCCGGCCCACTGTGAAAAAAGTTTGGTGACCCCTGAAATAGATGAACAATAACAAAGCCTCAGGGCCTGATGGAATCCCAGCCGAGGTGTATAAAGCAGGAGGACCTCTGCTCACTGGCCGTCTCCACTCTCTCCTGGAGAATATTTGGGAACAGAAGGAAATCCCCCAAGATCTTAAAGACGCCTCGATCGTTAATATTTATAAGAACAAGAGAGACTGGTCAGACTGTGGCAACTACCTTGGGATCTCATTGCTATCCGTAGTTGGCATCATCATCGCCCGAGTCCTCCTAAACAACCATCTTCCTGAGGCGGGAAAACTTCCTCCCAGAATCTAAATGTGGCTTTAGAACATCACGTGGCACCAGAGAAGCCCTCTGTCGTTTTGGTTGCCCACCAAAATTCATCGCCATTATAAGGCAACTCCACGATGGCATGAACGGCTGTGACCTGCACAATGGCACCCAGTCAGAGTTCATCCCCATCCAAACGGGGGTAAAACAAGGGTGTGTACTGGCAACAACTGTCTCTTCCATTTTCTTGGCTGCCTTCCTTACTCGTGCCAGTGCCAGGGATTTTTACAACGTAAGACGCTCACACTGAGCTACAGGAGATTCTGAACACCTACGCAGATGTGTATACACAATTCGCCTTTCAGATGAACGTATGTGAGACACATTCTCATCCGGCCTGCCCCTGGTTCAGCCACACCTCCACCATCCATCCACCTTAACGGTACTACCCTCTCTAATGTAACCCACTTTCAGTATCTCGGCTCCCACCTGTCCACCACCACGGACATCGAAGAAGTGATTCAGCATCGGATAAGATGTGCATGTGAAGCCGTTGGCAGACATCGTACCCGTGTGTTCAGCTGTAGGGTGCTGAAATTATCTACAAAGCTGCACGTATATCGATTAGTGGTCCTCCCCACCCTGCTATATGGCAGCGAGTCATGGGTCACATACAGGAGGCACCTCAAGGCACTTGAAAACTTTCACCAACGTAGTCTACGTTCCATCCTCCGAGTTCGCTGGGAAGACAAGAGAACAAATGCTAGTATTCTCATTGACACCAACTGTAGGAGCATCAAGGCTTCCGTTATCGATGAGCAACTACATTGGACTAGACATGGTACCCGCATGGACGACTGCCAGATGAGCTACTTCGCAGTCACTTAACGAACAGTAAACCTAACGCTAGCGAGCAACTGAAAAGGTATAAGGATAGTCTTAAGACACACCTGAAAAAGTGCCAAATTGACCCCCTCACCTGGGAGACGATCACTCCACACAACAACGCTTGGAGGAGCACCACACGATAAGGTGTCAATACTTTCGAGTTCGCCCGAATGCATACCGAGGCAGACAAGCTCCAGCGCCGGAAAGACACTGACGCCGCCCCTCCCGCACTAGATGTAGCCCTCCACACGTTCAACATCTGTGGACAACCTTGTTGATCCCCTGTTGGCCTCTCGAGTCACCTCTGCATCATCCACCATCTACTGAGGAAACCCTATAATATTCTATCCTCTACTCAATCATCTACTGTGGATCGTCTATAATATCCTATCTATCATCTACACTACAATCTACCATTTACTTAAGATGTCAGCCCCACTGACCAGAAGTTGAGTTGGTCAAAGCCATTTATATTAAATATAATCAGCTGGTGTCGTCACTGGTGCCACTGGACAAGACACTGAGGCCCATTCAACTGCTTTGGGTTACCATTTGTCAATTCCCACGCCGGGTCAAAGGTCAAAGCCACCAGGGGAAGACACACACACACACACACACACACAAGAGTGACACCCCTCCATATTAGGTTGTAGGGGGGGGGGTCAGGTTCTACCCTATCTTAAGCGTGTGTGGGAGGTGGGGGGGGGCGTATTTGGGTGTGGGGGAGGGTATTTGGGTGGGGTGTGTGTGTGTGTGTGTGAGTGAATGAGGAAGAAAGACGGAAGAGGAAGATCAAGAAATACACAGGTTATGTCTCAATACTTACTATCCGTACCTCCACACTTCCAACCCGCTATCCATATCTCCACCCCGCCCTCCACACTTCCCCGCCCTCTACACCTCCACCCCGCCCTCCACACCTCCACCGCCACCCTCTACACCTCCACCCGATCTCCACACCTCCACCCCGCCCTCCACACCTCCACCCCGCCCTCTACACCTCCACCCCGCCCTCTACACCTCCACCCCGCCCTCCCCACCTCCACCCCCTCCCTCCCCACCTCCACCCCACCCTCTACACCTCCACCCCGCTCTCCCCACCTCCACCCCCTCCCTCCCCACCTCCACCCCACCCTCTACACCTCCACCCCGCCCTCCACATATCCACTCCTCCCTCCACCCCGCCCTTTACACCTCTCCCCTCCCTCCCCACCTCCACCCCACCCTCTACACCTCCACCCCGCTCTCCCCACCTCCACCCCCTCCCTCCCCACCTCCACCCCCTCTCTCCACACCTCCACCCCCTCTCTCCACACCTCCACCCCCTCCCTCCCCACCTCCACCCCCTCTCTCCCCACCTCCACCCCACCCTCTACACCTCCACCCCGCTCTCCCCACCTCCACCCCCTCTCTCCACACCTCCACCCCACCCTCTACACCTCCACCCCGCTCTCCCCACCTCCACCCCCTCCCTCCCCACCTCCACCCCACCCTCTACACCTTCAACCCACCCTCCACCCCACCCTCCACACCTCCACCCCACCCTCCACACCTCCACCCCACCCTCCACCCCTCCACCCATCCCTCCACACCTCCACCCACCCTCCACCCCTCTCCCCACCTCCACCCCACCTCTCCACCTCCACCCACCCTCCACACCTCCACCCATCCCCCCACACCTCCACCCCACCCTCCACACCTCCACCCCGCCCTCCCCACCTCCACCCCGCCCTCTCCACCTCTACCCCTTCCTTCTACACCTCCACCCCACCCTCCACACCTCGACCCCACCCTCTACACCTCCACCCCACCCTCCACACCTCCACCCCGCCCTCCACACCTCCACCCCGCCCTCCACACCTCCACCCCACCCTCCACCCCCACCCTCCACACCTCCACCCCACCCTCCCCACCTCCACCCCGCCCTTCACACCTCCACCCTACACACCTCCACTCCACCCTCCACCCCCACCCCCACCCTCCACACCTCCACCCTTACCCTCCACCCCGCCCTCCCCACCTCCACCCCGCCCTCTACACCTCTACCCCCACCCTCCACACCTCCACCCCACCCTCCCCACCTCCACCCTTCACACCTCCACCCCACCCTACACACCTCCACCCCACCCTCCACCCCCACCCTCCATACCTCCACCCCACCCTCCACACCTCCACCCCACCCTCCCCACCTCCACCCTTCACATCTCCACCCCGCCCTTCACACCTCCACCCCACCCTCCCCACCTCCACCCTTCACACCTCCACCCCACCCTTCACACCTCCGCCCTTCACACCTCCACCCCGCCCTTCACACCTCCACCCTGGCCGTAAAACAGAGAGGGTCATCACACTAAATATTAAAACACTGAAACATCATAATCTCCCCATATTTGTAATCAGTTTTTATCATATAAGAAGTAATATATAATAAATGTAACAGTACATCTATACTACGACGCGTCTAAATGTCTGTCCGTGTGTGTGTGTAAGTCGTTGAAGTCGTATCTTTGGTCCGATCGTCGTTAAACTTACTATCATTAAGGGATTGTTGGATGAGTTTTCTAAGTGGATGATAATAAAAGATGGTTGCATTTAAGGGGTAGATCAAGTTTAAGTCATCCATCCGCCAGTATTGAGAAGTTCTGTTTAGTGACGGAGGAGAAGGAGAGAGGGCAAGATGGGTGAAGGGGGTTGAGGAGAGTGGTAAGTAGGGAAAGGAGGAAAGGAGTATGGAAAGGAGGCGTGGTCTGAAAAGGGTTGGGAGTGCTAGGGAGAAGTGAGACTCCTTAACGCTGCCAGTCATCGTCCCAAACTGTCGTACAGCAATGGGTCTGGTTTAAGTACAGAGACGGGTTAAAGCATATTAATTTGCACTCCCTCGAGAGACGTAGAGTGAGGGGCGATATGATCGAGGTGTACAAATGGAAGTCAGGGTTAAACAAAGGTCATATAACAAAGGTACTTAAGCTATCCAATCAGGAGCGAAAAAGTAGCAATGGTTTTAAATAAGACAAATTTAGATTTAGGCGCGAAATAGGTAAACATTAGTTTGGAAATAAGATTAGTGGATGAGTGGAACAAGTTACTAAACATCACCATAAACTCGAACACGCTGGATAGCTTCAAACATAGGTTGAATGGATATATGAGCGATAGAGGTTAGGTGTAAACGGGGCTGCCTAGTATGGACCAATGTGCCCGCTAGAGTTTCCTTCATTCTTACGTTCTTGTGTTCTTATATTCTTATGATAATGTAGAATGTGTGTTTTTGACGTAGATTAACAAACGTAGGTATTTTCGTTATATCAATTATACTGGACAATATTATATAAATCATCGTTTTATCAATTAGTATATAAATGGATTATATTATATACTCTGTTGTGGGTATACACGAGGATAACTTTTACAGCCTCATTATTGTAACAGTTTCTTCATAATCACCAACGTCAACAAATAATGTAGTTAACGTGTTCCTTGTAATCACCAGTTATTATCTTGACGAGGAATGCTGTCCTTATAGGTTCGATATATTGACGCCTCATCAGAGAGAGAGAGAGAGAGAGAGAGAGAGAGAGAGAGAGAGAGAGAGAGAGAGAGAGAGAGAGAGACTTTACCTCAGGTCAGTAAGTTTTGGGTCACCTTACAGGTATAATTAACAAGTATGTGAGGACTAGTGGTCACCTTATAGCAGTAGTGAGGCTATGATCATCAACAGCGACCTCTCTCACCTGTGCTAGAGTTTAACATATATATGACACCAGGTGATGGGTGGGGGAGGGGGGGGGGTAATCCAGGTCGTCATCATCATTATTATAATTGACCTCAGGTGACCACCGTCCATAAAATTTCCAAGTGGTAGTACACACCCATATACGCCCTGACACACACCTTCTCATCCTCGTTTATAGGTCCATCACTGCACGCCCAGATACACACCCAAACACGCCCGTACCCAAGCATTTAACCTTATAGAACTTTTGCAAACGATCGACACAACATAATTTTATCTACGCTATCATTGCTACGAGTGTCCGCCATAAGTTTCTGTTCTGGGTATCAAGTTCGTTGGCTCGGATGTTGTTTGGTTGAGTCGAGGAGTTTCGGTACACAACTCGCCCACACTGACTGAGCCATCATTTACGTATTAAATTTTACTACATTATTACTTGGTGTATTTATTAATGCAATAGTTGTTTCTCATGTAATATTGATCGTAATATGTTTGTATATAGGTAAGATAGTGGAATTAATGTCAGTTGGGTCATTTAGATAAAGTTTAATGTTTTGGCCAATCCGGCTATGATAAGTCAGTATTTGGCGGTAGAGAGGTGACGTGGGTGGCAGACTGGTACACTGTAGTCGGTCTAGGCACAGCTGTCTTAAGTTAAGTAGTATACCCTCTCTCTGGTGTTTTGGGAGTTGGCATTTGACTATTGAGATTTGTAATTGCTTGATATTTATTTTGCGTGATCTTGCTGGGCCTTCAGTCATTACTCAGCCACTTTCAAACATCTTGTATTATTATTGATATTTATTTTATTTTCTGTACATATGTGGTGGTGGGAATAAGTTAATAAATGTAAATATTTTTATTGACTTGACCTTTGGTGGGAGAACTTGGGATTAAGAATATAATAATAAATACGGATATATTTGAAAGACTTAAGTGATTTGTGTTTATGTAACGATCTACCCGAGGGTCATAACACTCACACATTATACCCTACGTTAAGATACCCATTTTTTTTCTTGTTCGTCAATTTCTCGTCAAACTTTTGTACATTTTGAGTGACTGTTGTTGTTATTTATTTGTATATCCTTCCCGGGTATCGTAAAGAGTTGTTAAAAAAGTGACAGGTTCGTTCTTTATGAAGATTGTGAGAACATATTTTTTCATGGATGGATAGACAGATGGGCGCACACTGCCTGGGTGACCTGAGATGCCCCATGTTGCAGCACCCTGGGGACGTCTCGCTCGGTACCAACGTGTAAATTCTCCCACGGATTGACACAAAGTTGACAAGTGGCCTGTGGTGACGAGATACACACACACACACACACACACACACACACACACAGGGGGATTGCCATTACTGATCTGAACATGGTGGGAAGGAAATAGGGAATTCTTCAGATGGGGCGGGCTGGGGTGGAGGTTTTACAGGTAAATCCCACTGATTAACACCAGTCGCTTTCTTAACCTACAGGTGAACTGCTCCGAAAGATGTCAAGTCTGGTGGAGGGAGGACTGGACCTTGTTCAGTTGCATTATAGTTTGTTGAGGGAGAGAGGGAGAGGGGGAGAGGGAGGGAGGGAGGGAGGGAGAGGGAGGGAGGGAGAGAGAGAGAGAGAGAGAGAGAGAGAGAGAGAGAGAGAGAGAGAGAGAGAGAGAGAGAGAGAGAGAGAACTGGACTGGTCATTCAGGCATGTAAGTAGGTGTTGGTCATTTTGCTAGTAATTAACAGGTAAGTGATGACTAGAGATGACTTTTGACCTTCCAGCAGTACTGTCAAGTCTATGATCAGCAGCAGTGACCTCTGACCTGGGCGGTGATGATGTTCGCGGTCACCAACATTATCGACCTGATGTGACCACCCCCTTCACTGGGGGGGGGGGGGGGGTGTCATTATCACCCACGCCCCCTAAAGCCTAAATGAAAACTAAACATCTCCCACACACGACCAGAAGACGCCCACGAGACTCAACCTCGGAGATTAAACCCACACACACTAATTCACGCCCACACACGCCCAAAAGGAGATCAGAAGACACAGAAACTATATATATCCCACCTATACGAACCAACCTTCGTCAGGTACCAAACTCCCGTGGGTGACGACAAAGACTGTAGATACTGAATGGTCACAAGCTTCACATTAGTGGAGTAATGATGATCCCTGTGTGTGTGGTGTGTGTGTGTGTGTGTGTGGTGTGTGTGTGTGTCATTACCACAGGCCATTTGTCAACTTTGTGTCAATCCGTGGGAGAATTTACACGTTGGTACCGAGCGAGACGTCCCCAGGGTGCTGCAACATGGGACATCTTTTGTAATTCCATAAAAAACAATAGAAAATATATCAAATCTTTGCCAATAAATATCGAGAAAAAATAGGTAAAAATTGGGGTAAAATGTGTAATTGTAATATTTTGTTTTAACATTTTGCAAAACAATGTTACATGATTGTTGTCAAGGCGTATCAGTGGGGGTGTTGGTTGTGAAGGTGTGTGTAGGGTGGGGGTCAGAGAGTGTGTACCCTACAGACAAACGCGATGTGGAAAGTGTGTACTGGTACTTAGTTAGGGAATGGGTGGATGTGTTAGTAAGAATAGGGAAGGGGAAGGGAGATAGGGAATGGGGAAGGGGTTTCGTTCACTCCCTAAAGTATCGTAGACGGGGTCACATTAGGTCAATAATAACAGTGACCACGACCCTCATCACCGCCTGTTAGCAAGTGTATGATAAACTCCAGCACAGGTCACAGGTCGCTGCTAATGATCATACAGTCGTCAGTACTGGTGTAAGACAGGTCAAGGGTCACAGCCCGTCCAACACACACTTGTTAATTACCTGTAACATGACTAACACCTACTTAATACATGGTGAAGATCTCTCTCTCTTTCTCTCATGCAGAAAGTATCCCTGATCACCATGAGAAATTTAGAGCCTACCTGCAAAACAGACAACAAAATGAGCTGTTCTTATCCCCTGTAACAGCAGATGAATTACTGGCCATCATAAAAATGTCCAAAGATGCAGCAGCAGGCGAAGACAATATACCAATGAGCATCATTAAGAAAGTGGCCCACTTATTACTACCTGTTCTCCTACACATTTGTAACTCCTCCTTCACTAGTGGTGTCTTTCTGGATAAATTGAAAATTGCTAAAGTTCACCCAGCATATACAAAATCTGGGGACAAAGGTCTCTTCAAGAATTACCGCCCCATATCAGTCCTCCCAGCCTTGAGTAAGATACTGGAGAAGCTAGCATGTAGTAGACTAAATTCCTTCTGCAGTGTTAATAACATCCTTACAGACTCTCAGTTTGGATTTAGAGCTAGAAGGTCGACTGACAGTGTTCTGCTATCCTTTACTAATGACATGTTAAACTCCTTTGATGACAGTCAGTTGACAGTTGGTATACTCCTGGACCTCTCTAAAGCCTTTGATCCTGTCGACCATACCATCTTCCTGTCAAAACGTGAACATTATGGTGTTAGGGGGTTTATCCCACAATTGGTTTACCCCATATCTAACAAGAAGCAGTATGTCGGCTATAATAATCACCAATCTGACTCCTCGCCAATTTTGTAAGGTGTCCCCCAAGGTTCCATTCTCTATGCCAGCAAGTCAGACCTCCATCCCTTATTGAGAACTATGAACAATGAATTGACTAACGTATGTAATAAACTGACCTTAAACCTCGATAAAAACCCACTACACAATATTTCATAGAAGGAAAAACTTACCCCCAGATTTGGACCCCCTGTACCTTGGTAATACAGTCATCAAACGTGAACAAAATACTAAATTCCTCGGAGTTATTGTTGATGAGAAACTTAGCTGGAGAAACCACATACAAGCCATTCACAGTAAAGTCAATAAACAGTGAAATGTCCTGTATCACACTCGACAGTCACTCACTCTTACAGAAATGAAAGAAATCTATTATGATCTTGTTTACCAACACCTGATACACTGTCAGCGGGGCCTCTGGCTCTTCAAAAACACAACCCCTGGTCACTACACAGAAGAGAGTTGTGCGGACAATGACCTATTTGAAAAAAAACTGATTACACAAACGATCAATTTGCTGCTGTATTCGTTTATAAATATGTTAATCACTTGCTTGGCAATAATAAATTCCAGTTCCGGAATAATCAGAGATACAACTTAAGACACCCAGAGCTACTAAGACCACCCCCCATACGCTCCTCTCAGTCCCAGACCTCCATAAGATATCCTGGTGTGAAGGTGTGGAACAACTTACCCCCACCCATCCCAGCAAAGACTACGCTCCCTGACTTTAAATCATCTCTTAAAAAATATCTATTGTCTGAGTATTAATAATTTTGCAACACTTACTTTATACTCTTACCTTTATTGCTCCACCAAAACCATTATATCATATATTGTCAGGTAGATAGAAATTACCATTACAATAATTATATATTTACCGTCAAGACGTGAGCCTCACTGTTTCTCTTCACACTTATCAGATTAATGTATATCAATTCCACTGTAAAATATGTATATACTTATAATATAAAATACAAAATTAAAATAAATAAATAAGGAAGTGATAATCGTGGTAACATTCTCATATGTTCTTACTAACACCATGTTACGTGTACTCTTCCAGATGATACTAAATGTTACATTATATTTCCTTTAGGTAAATGTACAGTATATATCAGGTGCCTACAGGAGAGCTCAGGTTCTCAACTGGCTCAGCCATGTTAATATTGTTATAATTATCCACTCTGTACCTGTGTTTTTCTGTCTAAATAAACTGTGTCAATATCTATCTATCTATCTATCTATCTATCTATCTATCTCTTCTCTGTGAATGACTGATCAGACTGTAACATATAGACATTTAGTTGATCTCTGGAGTGTGACGACGAGTGTACACATTACCCCCAGCAGCCACTGTGGAGGAGGGTCGTGCATGGCGCTCCCTCCCTCCCTCGTCATCCTATTGACCCCTTTCCCTTCCCTCCCTCCCTCCTTCCAATCCTTCCCTCCCTCCCTCCCTCCTCCAGCCCCACCAGTTGACTGATTGATGATCAACTGTGTGACCACCACCACCACTTGTCAAACTCGTGTCAATCCGTGGGAGAATTTACACTTGCTGACCAAGATGGTGTCGTCCCCCTGGGTTTTGCAACACTAGCCAGTACATGAGGTCAAAGGTCACGGTAGCAGGGGGAGGGGAGGAGAATAATAGAAACTGGATGACCTGATATGGCCCGCTTGATGGTATAGGATTTTTTTCCTTAGTTATTGAATATAAGATTTTGTTTATAGCAGTGCATAATCTATCTGTCTGTCTGTGTGTCTGTCAGCCGCGCCGTCACTGACATTTGACATCCATCATCGGGAAGTCCTGCGCGAACGTCAGTAGTCACGTTCTGGAGGGGTGGGGGGGGGGGGGCTGCGTTCTGGTGAGGGAGTAATGATGGGAAAGATTGTGAGCTGGTGAGGGGGGGTGGGGTGGGGAGGTGGGGTGGGGAGGTGGAGGTGGGGAGGTGGCGAGAGTAAGGAGGGGGAGATGGGGAGGAGGTGAGAAAGAGGTTGCGATATGGTTTAAGAAGGTGAACGAGAGAGATGGGTATCGTACAGGGAATTGCAGTTGGGCAGATGAGGAATGGTGAGGATGGGAAGGGAATGCTGGGGATGGGAAGGGAATGGTGAGGATGGGAAGGGAATGGTGGGGATGGGAAGGAAATGGTGGGGATGGGAAGGGAAAGGTGAGGATGGGAAGGGAATGGGAAAGATTGGGTTGGTTGGTATGAGAGAGAGAGAGAGAGCTAAGGAAAGAATGAGAGGATGGAAAATAAAAGTTAGAAGAATAAACAGAAAAACATAAAAGGGGTGGAAAGAGGAGAAAGGGGAACAAAAATTAAACAGGAAACGAAAAGGGAAAGACAGATACTAACCCTTAGAAGACAAGTCATCACGCCATGAGTTACACACACACACACACACACACACACACACACACACACACACACACATATCATCATTCAGGCCAACGTGAATACCAATCCACCTCCCATCTCACCATAACTCCCATTTTTCCTCTGTTTATGTCTGTGTTTATGTCTGTGTTTATGTCTGTGTTTATGTCTATGTTTACGTTATTCTATATCCCTCTCTCAGGATCAATGCTTTTCCTGACTGACTGACTGACTGACTGATAGATGGATTTCCCCTTTAATTCACACCATTAAGTTTTTCTTCATCATCGTATCTTCTTTTATCGTCTTTTTTTCATTCTCTTCTGTTTCTTTGTCTGTTCTTTCTACTCTTTCTTTCCATCTTTGGTCTTCTACTGCTTCTCTTTCCTTCCTCGTTATTACCTTTTTCTTCCTCATCCTTCTTCTCTTTTCTCTCACTTTCCATTTTCTTTCCTTACATTCTTCGTTTTATCTTCATTTTCCTCCTTTCCCTCCCTTCTAACTCTCATCTTCCTTCTTCCCTTTCTCCTTGATTTTGTTTATTATCTTCGTTTTCTTTAGTTCAATCTTATTATCCTTTCACTTCGTTTCTTCGTTCTCCTTCTCCATTTTCTTATATCTGTTCCCATTCTTCTTCTTATCCTTCCCTTCCCTCCTTCTCCCTCTTTCCATTTCCCCATCTCTCCACCTTCTTCTCCTCCTCTGTTCGTTTCTCTTCCTTTCTGCATTCCCTTCTTCTCTTGATTATTTAATTCCTCTTCTTCCTCTTTATATTACTTCATTTCTCCTCCTCCTTTCTCTATCCCTCCTCCTCCCCCCTTACTATCCCTCCTCCTCCCCCTCTTACTATCCCCCCTCCTCCTCCTCTTCCCCAGTCTCTCTATCCCCCCTCCCCCCCCCAGCTCCCTCTGTCGTACACCTCCACTTTGTTTTGACAGATCTAATTGGGAAGGGAGTCAGCTAAATCACAGGTCAGGGCGTAGGTGACCCCTTTTGACCTTACTAACGAGCTCAACCACCTCTACAGATGCCAAATCCCCACTGGACCACCACGAACAGCACTACCATCACTACTACTACTACTACTACTGCACCACCACCACTACTACCACAACAATCGTTACCACTACTGCTACTACGACCGTCACCATCGCTACTACTACCCCTCTCTCTCTCTCTCATCAAACTTTTTTAACTCTTAGACAATTAACTAAACAGTCAAGGTTCATCTAATTCCTTAAACAAATTCCGCGTATCATTTTCCCCCTTGTGGTGAACATTTAAGTGGGCCTCTCGCTAGACAAATTCCAGGTCAGGGCTGTAAAATGGTAATTGAGCGAGCAGTAATTGATTCGTGGAGGACAAAGCAGTGTAATTTCTCCCAGGGATAAACCACTCGATTGATTTCTAATGGTAATGAGAGCCGGGTCTTCCAAGAGGGGGGAGTGGTGACAGAGGCTGGGAGGGGGGAAGGAGGGTAGGGTGGAGTGGGAGAGGGAGGTGATAGGGTAGATGGGGGTGTTTTGTTTCACATCCTGAAGACAGGTAGACAAATTAACTCGACTGTGAGCACCTTTGAGAGTAGGTTCAGATCTTACGCTCCCCTCCCCCCCCCCCCCCCTGCGCGGTTCCCATAAAACATTAGATACAAGATCCTATCAGAATAAACACAATCATGACCATAATCCCTATAAATACCAGACGTTTATAATTACTAATATACAAAAACTATGTAAATATATATGAAACTACATATATAAACATACACATATTTATACAACCACACACAATTATACACACATATATAGACAGTCATACACACATAAACACACACATTGGCTCACCTCTACACAGACACACACACACATTAAACCTTACACAGAGGAGCCAGCCGTCCAGACCTCCACAGTATAAGAGGACAATACAGTTGTCACCATAGATCAATAAATCACACGGACTCGAAAATCTGGAACCTGAACCCAAATTTCTCAAAAGTTCGTACATATTCTCGTAAATAGTAACACTTTACGCTACGTTAAGTATGGATTCTAAACATCCACACATTAACTTTTGCTGTAAATTGTTGAGATGAGAAAGAATCTATCCAATTTGTATATTTTCTAAGTCACAAAAATTGGCGTCTAAGAGAGTTACAAAATTGAACAGAGGGGCTAATGTAACTATACACATTATCTTAACAACTGCCTTTACCCCCCAGCCCTCACCTCCCAGCTCTCACCTCCCAGCCATCACCTCCCCGCCCTCACCCCACAGCCATCACCCTCCAGCCCGCAGTTAGAAGCATAATATAATTCTCTGAAACTTTGAGACTTCTGGATCCTGTTGGCTCTCAAAGTCACCTCAGAGTAAACACAAAAATAATCCCTAGGGAGTTTGGGATGTGTGTGTGTGGGGGGGGGGGAGGGGGCATTATTATGGGGTGTGATAAAGGGTGGTGGGGGGTGTAAGGGGAGAGTTAAGGGGGTGAGGGGAGATCATTGGAGGCGTGAGAGGTGATTTAAGGATTATTTAGAAATGTATGTGTGTGCGTGAAGGGGTGGGGATGGGGTGTATGTGTGTGTGTATGTGAGGGTAGGGGGTGTGTGTGTACAGTTGTTCAAACAGTGACGTTATTGGCGTCGATGATACCGGGAGTTCATAAATATATTGACACGGGAGAGATTTTGAGTTATAGTTCTCTTTGCGGGGTGTGTGTGCGTGCGCCTTAAGCTACATTAGTTAAATCTTTCACAATTTTTATCGACTGAGAGAAACATTTTGCACCAACCTCCTGCCACCTCCCCCTGCCCCACATCCTACCCCTCCCCTCAGATTCACCTTTGACCCCCATCAGCTGTCCTAGACCAAGTCCCTCCTACCCGGACACCACACGTCCTCACCCCCACGCACGCCCCAAGGCATCTCTGCACCTCTACCTAGCCGTCAGCCGCTCATTAATTAACCACTAAGGTATCAGGTGACCAACTCGTCATCCTGCTCTTCAAATAACTGAGCGACATGACAAATTATATATGATGCCTTTTTTATCTAATCAGTAAACTAAAAAAAAATTGGAATGTATTAAAAAAAAATTCACCATGTGGAGGAATATGATATCTAGGGGAGTTATTACGAACATTACAGATGTGTCTAACATGGCCTCTGAGGGAGTTATCTTACGAGCATTACAGAGGTGTCTAACATGGCCTCTGGGGGAGTTATCTTACAAACATTACAGAGGTGTCTAACATGACCTCTGGGGGAGTTATCTTAAGAATATTACAGAGGTGTTTAGCATGGCCTCTGAGGGAGTTATCTTACGAACATTACAGAGGTGTCTAACATGGCCTCTGGGGGGGGGGAGTTATCTTACGAACATTACAGAGGTGTTTAACATGGTCTCTGGGGGAGTTATCTTACAAACATTACAGAGGTGTCTAACATGACCTCTGGGGGCGTTATCTTACGAACATTACAGAGGTGTCTAATATGGCCTCTGAGGGAGTTATCTTACGAACATTACAGAGGTGTTTAACATGGCCTCTGGGGGAGTTATCTTACAAACATTACAGAGGTGTCTAACATGACCTCTGGGGGAGTTATCTTAAGAATATTACAGAGGTGTTTAGCATGGCCTCTGAGGGAGTTATCTTACGAACATTACAGAGGTGTCTAACATGGCCTCTGGGGGGGGGGGGGAGTTATCTTACGAACATTACAGAGGTGTTTAACATGGTCTCTGGGGGAGTTATCTTACAAACATTACAGAGGTGTCTAACATGACCTCTGGGGGCGCTATCTAACGAACATTACAGAGGTGTCTAATATGGCCTCTGAGGGAGTTATCTTACGAACATTACAGAGGTGTTTAACATGGCCTCTGGGGGAGTTATCTTACAAACATTACAGAGGTGTCTAACATGACCTCTGGGGGCGTTATCTTACGAACATTACAGAGGTGTCTAATATGGCCTCTGAGGGAGTTATCTTACGAACATTACAGAGGTGTCTAACATGGCCTCTGGGGGAGTTATCTTACGAGCATTAAAGAGGTGTCTAACATGGCCTCTGGGGGAGTTATCTTACGAACATTACAGAGGTGTCTAACATGGCCTCTGAGGGAGTTATCTTACGAACATTACAGAGGTGTTTAGCATGGCCTCTGAGGGAGTTATCTTACGAGCATTACAGAGGTGTCTAACATGGCCCCTGAGGGAGTTATCTTCCGTACATTGCAGAGGTGTCTAATATGGCCTCTGAGGGAGTTATCTTACGAACATTACAGAGGTGTTTAGCATGGCCTCTGAGGGAGTTATCTTACGAGCATTACAGAGGTGTCTAACATGGCCCCTGAGGGAGTTATCTTCCGAACATTGCAGAGGTGTCTAACATGGCCTCTGAGGGAGTTATCTTACGAACATTACAGAGGTGTCTAACATGGCCCCTGAGGGAGTATCTTACGAACATTACAGAGGTGTCTAACATGGCCTCTGAGGGAGTTATCTTACGAACATTACAGAGGTGTCTAACATGGCCTCTGAGGGAGTTATCTTACGAACATTACAGAGGTGTCTAACATGGCCTCTGGGGGATTTATCTTACGAGCATTAAAGAGGTGTCTAAAATGGCCTCTGGGGGATTTATCTTACGAACATTACAGAGGTGTCTAACATGGCCTCTGAGGGAGTTATCTTAAGAACATTACAGAGGTGTCTAACATGGCCTCTGGGTGTCCTGTGTGATGCAGATGTGGGCTCTACTGTTTAAGAACCAACGTCATCTACAAATATTTCTCCCTAAATTGACTTAACAACTGGTTGGAATCTTATAACCGAATTTACTATGGCTAAATTATTCAACGAAAACCAGCAATAATTAATTAATTGATGTCTATAAAGGCGACATATATTACTTGATAATTTTAACTAGAGTATGACACTGTATAGCATCAAACAGACTAAATGCTTTAATAATAAGTAACAAAGGTATATGATAATGACATCGGTTTTGACCTGCATGATGGCAAAAAAAATACCGTCTAAATTCTCTGAGGTGTTGGTAATATTGACATGTCAGGTCACCGTCACTTGGCACCATAGATAAACGGATGTCAACACAGCTACTGATGTCAGGTCACCGTCACTTGGCACCATAGATAAACGGATGTCAACACAGCTACTGATGTCAGGTCACCGTCACTTGGCACCATAGATAAACGGATGTCAACACAGCCACTGATGTCAGGTCACCGTCACTTGGCACCACAGATAAACGAATGTCAACACAGCTACTGATGTCAGGTCACCGTCACTTGGCACCACAGATAAACGAATGTCAACACAGCTACTGATGTCAGGTCACCGTCACTTGGCACCACAGATAAACGGATGTCAACACAGCTACTGATGTCAGGTCACCGTCACTTGGCACCACAGATAAACGAATGTCAACACAGCTACTAATGTCAGGTCACCGTCACTTGGCACCATAGATAAACGGATGTCAACACAGCTACTGATGGTGATGGGGACGATATAAGAGGCTGGTGTTTGGGGTAACATCAGATTTTGTGCATTTTATTCCACTCTATTGTGGCGACAGCTGTGTTAACATGGGATTCATCACCAGTGGATTTAAGGATCAGTTTTAGGGTGTCGGCGCTTATGTGTGGGGGTCGTGGTGGTGTGGTGGCTTACGTGTAGGGGTCGTGGTGGTGGGGTGGCTTACGTGTAGGGGTCGTGGTGGTGGGGTGGCTTATGTGTGGGGGTTCGTGGTGGTGGGGTGTCTTATGTGTGGGGGTTCGTGATGGTGTGGTGGCTTACGTGTGGGGGTCGTGGTGGTGGGGTGGCTTACGAGTAGGGGTCGTGGTGGTGGGGTGGCTTATGTGTGGGAGTTCGTGGTGGTGGGGTGTCTTATGTGTGGGGGTCGTGGTGGTGTGGTGGCTTACGTGTGGGGGGTCGTGGTGGTGTGGTGGCTTACGTGTGGGAGGTCATGATGGTGGGGTGGCTTTTTACGTGTTGGGGGACGTAGGGGTTGGGTGGCTTACGTATGGGGGGTCATAGTGGTGGGGTGGCTTAAAGTGTGAGGGTCGTAGTAGCAGGGTGGCATACATGTTAGATATCGTGATGGTGGGGTGGCTTACGTGTGGGGGGTCGTGATGGTGGGGTGGCTTACATGTTAGATATCGTGATGGTGGGGTGGCTTAGGTGTGGGGGTCGTGGGGGTGGGGTGGCTTAGGTGTGGGGGTCGTAGTGGTTTGGTGGCTTAGGTGTGGGGGTCGTAGTGGTGTGGTGGCTTAGGTGTGGGGGTCGTGGTGGTGTGGTGGTTTACGCGTGGGGATCGTGGTGGTGGGGTGGCTTACGTGTGGGGATCGTGATGGTGGGGTGGCTTACGTGTGGGGGATCGTGGAGGTGGGTGACTTCCGTGTGGGGATCGTGGTGGTGGGGTGGCTTACGCGTGGCGGGTAGTAGTGGTGGGGTGGTTTACGTGTGGGGCGTCGTAGTGGTGAGGTGACTTACGTGTGGGCGTCGTAGTGGTAGGGTGGCTGAAGTGTGGGGGTCGTAGTGGCGAGGTGGCTTATGTGTGGGGGCCGTGGGGTGGCTTATGTGTGGGGGCCGTGGGGTGGCTTATGTGTGGGGGCCGTGGGGTGGCTTATGTGTGGGGGGTCGTGGTGGTGGGGTGGCTTATGTGTGGGGGATCGTGGTGGTGGGGTGGCTTATGTGTGGGGGCCGTGGTGGTGGGGTGGCTTATGTGTGGGGGCCGTGGTGGTGGGGTGGCTTATGTGTGGGGGCCGTGGTGGTGGGGTAATCTTAAGAGCTGTTCATAAGCTCCCTTTGGTATAACTTCAATAGGAAATGTATATTCAGTATTTAAACATCCATATGTGTGTGTGTGTGTGTGTGTGTGTTTTACTTGCTGCTACAAACAACAGTCTAACATGACCGTAATTAATGTCACAATCATCAACATTATTTTGACTTCACCTGACCACACACACAAGCAGCGGTGACAGGGACGACACTCACAGTCATGAAGTGTGCATAGTGCTCTACATGTGTCTGTGTGAAGGCGACCTGTGGTGTAATGGTCAGTATGCTAACCTCACAAGAGAGCGGACCCGGACGCCACTTGCCTGTCTACCCAGCAGTAATTGGGGACCTGGATGTTAATCGATTTACTGATCGTGTTCCGGGGTAATGGTTAGCCAGTGCAGTTTGCGAGTTGTCCGATCTTCTCGGACTATTCGTTGACAATGGGTCATGCAGCTCATTAACTTAGGGTGTGTTTGATGTGTTGGCGAGAGCTTCTACACCTTAAACAAATTTACGCCTAGGTGGCCCTTGGGCCGGCCATCCTCGTTACACGAGGGGCAACCATTATATATTATAAGATTCAGAATGGTTATACGTATAGTCAGAAGGAAATTGCTACTCCGGAGCCACAGCCACTGAAGCCCGATGTTGACACAGTACAACATCGCGAGCCACGACAGTTCCCAACTACCCAGCAACGTTTAGACGGGAGGGAGTGGGGGAGGGAGAAGGGTTTGTCTGATCACCAGGCCTTCACTTGCCGTGGCTCCGGCTACTAGGGGCAGGGGGTTGTAGCAATTACTGCTCCTGATCCTACAACAGCAGGTTTATATACAGGATAATTAGGTAATAAAATGGTAGAGAAGATATGGTTATAAGGGGAGGTAGGAGGCCATAATCAGGAAAAAAAGAGCTCCAACAATCAGCTTCTGCATACACACGAGAGCCTGGATAGTATAGGGCTGATCCTCACCCTGCAACACACACAGGTGGAGCCCACGCCTTGTTCACCTCTACCTGACCCCACACACAGCTCCATCTATCATAATATTTGATGTTGTTGGACTCGTGTATTACTGTCCATGTTACGCGCTTAAAGACCTCTCCGTTGTTGAAGCGCAGTAATAACAACAACAATAATAACCTGACCTGACCTGACCTGACCTAAATTCGACTAACTCAATCAAACCTAACCAAACGTATAACATTAAAACAACTGCTAAACGACAAAGACATCAACTAATTAACTCTTCCAATGATAATATTACAACAAAGACAAAACAATGAAACAAAAATATAATTACATCGGTGAGTGGTTAAGGGAAGAATGCATTTGTTACTAATTTGGGTATTGTAATTTTATATGGAGATACTAAGTCGAGATTCAATAAACTCATGAACCCAGCAGCAGAAAAGAGAATTATTTAAATTTTCCGTTTTAATAAGACTAGATTATGATTAGTATATTTAGGATGAGTTAAGTAAAGTCAGGTTAAGTTAGGATTAGTTACGTTATGGTTGGATTAGGTTAAGGTAGGTTATGTTTGGTTAAATTGGATTAGGTTAGGTTAATTAAGTTCGGTAAGGTTAAAACTAGACATAATTCCATAAAACTAGCTTTAAACAGGCTTGGTTAGGTTAATTAAGTCCGGTAAGGTTAAAACTGGACATAATACCATAAAACTAGCTTTAATCAGGCTTGGTTAGGATGATTCAGTCACTCTCTATAAAGCCCACTTCAAGCCTGAGGTAAAATATTTAATTCTATCAATAATCACAGTCCAAAATATAAACTGCCTCACTCACCTTCACCATGACGGAGATGTAGAGCTGACGGAGAGAGGGAGACGGTCACTCTTTTCTGTACACTTTTTAACACTTAATGTAATTTCTTTTCATTCACTCTGACAGTTACATATTTCTGTACGGTGTCAAGTTTCGGAATCGGCTTTTATTTATGAGCAGTTAATAGTCCGTAAATTAGAATTAGCTTAGGTTAATTTAGTTTAGGTTAGGTTAGTTGAGATTAGAGTTAGGTAGGTTAAGTTTGGGTAAAGTTAGGTTAGGACAAGTCTGGTTAAGTTAGTTTAGGTTTGACGTAATATTCGAGGACAGTAGCCCGCGTTAACCAGCCACCTAAGGAAAAATATCTATTGAAGTAAACTAATCTCTTACTTCATGAATAAAGCAAATCACCTGGAGGAATAACATATTTTCTTCAGGCATTTATTCCTAGTTTTCTCCTTACAAAAAGGGAGCTGTTTTTGCCTACTGCCTGCCCGCCACCGTCTTTGTTTACATGAGAATCAGTAAGCGTAGTCGTCCGAATTATTCAAGCATAATAATAACGCAACTCAGTTTTATACTCACAAAAAAAACAACAATAACTTACAACACACAACCAAGGCAACGTTACTTACATAATACACATAAGAAATAAATATGGAATTATACGACTCGATTACAGTAACCAGAGCAGCAGAGAAAAAAAAAGTCAATTATTCCTCCGTCACATCCATGAACCGTGAAACTCATGAACCAGTGAATCCGAGACACCACATAGTACACTAACTATGGGTCGAACACTGTGTCAATGTCTCGGATTCGCAGGTTCATGAGTCTTGCGGTTCATTATGGGATGG
Organism: Homarus gammarus; assembly: GCA_958450375.1. Lineage (NCBI taxonomy): Eukaryota > Metazoa > Arthropoda > Malacostraca > Decapoda > Nephropidae > Homarus > Homarus gammarus. The sequence goes on along the minus strand of CAUDMG010002816.1, from coordinate 776,478 downwards.
ATGACTGACAGGACTTTTTTCCACTACTGTATCTGTGGTAGTTTGGCGATACACACAAACTAACAACGCATCTTATTTTATCTGGGATGGAAGTTTATTTACTGTTATTTCAGGTCAATAAGTTGGTGAAGGCAAATGTCAGACTGTTTCGTGTAGAGGAAAGGTCATTTATTACAGGTGCACGTGAATAGGCAGGTGATAATAGTATCTTTGTTAACTGGAATATTAGGGACAAAAATCTGAATAAGAAAAGTGTTATTCCTTCACCTGATTTTCTCCAGTTAGATAACCCCGGCAACTCTCCTTAGATATCACGACAGTTCTTAGCCATTTCAATTTAGTGAATCGCTGTAGTTTTCTCAAGAGACAAAATCGTGAACACACTCACACACCAGTACTTTATACTTCCACAACAAACATGACTCTCGTCTTTACCTGAAATATAAAAAATAGTAAGTTCCAATAACATGGGAAACTTACGTAGTATATCTGTTGATGTCTCCTTTTGAACAGTTGCCAAGTACTAGTTTATGTAATACGAGCCAGCGCCATCTAACGAGTGAATTATCAACCACTGGGCCTGGTATTGCATTAAATCATCAAGCGGAAGGTATAATTATATTTTAATCTGATACAAAGTAAATAAATTTTAAGTTTGAAGACACAAGAATTAGTTGATTGATCACAAGTAACACAAAAAAAAATGCATTTTCTCAAGACAGTCATTTAAATCATTAGTGACACTTTTACACAGTTACTTAAACCACTTACACCACTTATCTTACTTACAATGAGAGTCAGATCCCTACACTACAACAAGGCCATATACTCACACCACAAGACTAATTGGGTTGTAACTAATACAATAAAAACCTTCCCACAAGTGTTTTTCCTCTCAGCGTTCAGGTCTTGACTCTTAAAACCGCAAGTGCGTTAAATTTCCTCTCCAACTGGTGATGTGAGTGCGTTAAATTTCCTCTCCAACTGGTGATGTGAGTGCGTTATATTTCCTCCATGATTGGTGATCAAAAAACGCATCTAACTGGTTATCTTAAGTTATAATATGTCAAAGTGAATTCTAAATAGTTCCTAAGTTAAATAATCTACTTAACGATGTAATATAGCAATTGGCTCATGCTAGTTATGACATAAGGTTGATATTAACTTCAAAATCATCCCCAACTTATTAATTTCTCTCATCTGCTTATATTATTAACTTCAGTGGACCCAGGTTAAGTGAGTTAGTTATCTGCCTTCTCGTATGGCCAGTTAGTTAGACAATTCGACTTACTGTAGGAACCTATGAGAATCTGTCTTTTTCACTTAACTACAGTCGTTCCTACATCTCCTCAGGGGAAAAACTAAACGTAAGATCCTATAAAGAAGTGTCCCTTGGTATCCTTAGGCCGCCCGCAATTGTGGAATGGACCGCAGTGAACCGCAGTGTGGACCACAGGTGTTGGGTTGCGGGCAGGTGGTGGATAGGTCTGGTTCACCGCTCCACTAACCACTGATGTCTCCATCCTCACCACCAACCCGTCACTCCTCCAGACTGGCGGATAGTTTATAAGCCCCACTGGTCACCAAGCCAGACTCACTCAAGCACGCCTGGCGATCGAACGTTTGTCTGGCGAATCTACGATAAACACGTCACTACTATGGAAGGGGAAGGGAATACCAGGCGTTGTTGATTGCTCGTACTGGCGTTGCTTTCCTTTACAACCAATAGCCCGAGACAGGTGTTAATATAAGCTGCTGAAATATATGAATTATAAACTAAACACTACAGGATCAATGATTAACAGGAAACACTATGTCATCACCACACGTCACACTATGTCATTACCACACGTCACACTATGTCATCACCACACGTCACACTATGTCATCACCACACGTCACACTATGTCATTACCACACGTCACACTATGTCATTACCACACGTCACACTATGTCATCACCACACGTCACACTATGTCATTACCACACGTCACACTATGTCATCACCACACGTCACACTATGTCATCACCACACGTCACACTATACTATCGTCACACATATATTGTTACATACGTGAGTAACTCCAGGTGTTGTGTACTGGAGGGTCACTTATGAGTGCCACGTGTTAAAAGGTCAGGTCAGGTGTTGTGTACTGGACGGTCACTTATGAGTGCCACGTATTAAAAGGTCAGGTCAGGTGTTGTGTACTGGACGGTCACTTGTGAGTGCCACGTGTTAAAAGGTCAGGTCAGGTGTTGTGTACTGGAGGGTCACTTGTGAGTGCCACGTGTTAAAAGGTCAGGTCAGGTGTTTGACACCTCTCTCATGTCTATTTACATTTTATGGTGTTTTATATCGGGGGAGTAAGTTTATGTGCTGGTCAACCTTGTAATAATAATAATGATAATAATAATAATAATAATAATAATAATAATAATAATAATAATAATAATAATAATAATAATAATAAACGGTGTATTAATAGAGTTGCAGCCGGTGGCTGAAAATATACAGACTTACATTTGATTTAGACATAATGATATAAAATGCATTGAATACATTTACAGGGCTGTACAGTACATAAATCAGGAGTTGATTATTATTTTAACAATAGATGGGATGGTGATGTTCTTATATCTATCGGTGCGGGCTCTTATGGGCTGAATTTTGTTGTAGTGGCGGACTGCGCGAGTTGGGTGGGGGGCTGCAGGTGGCAGGAAGTGGCGATGACGAGGGTGGTGCAGTAGTCCACGGTCAAAACTTTCCAGTGCTTGGTGGTGGAGGTCACTGAGGGATGGCATTTCCAGGGTGGAGAGAGCGTTGATGTAGCCGGAGTATTCTGCGCCGAGCATGATTCTGCAGGCCCTTTTCTGTACCTTCTCTAGCTGACGTTGTTGGGTAGAGTTGAGAGAAGACGATCAGGCTGGTGACGAATACGTTAGTTTGGGGAGAATAAAGGCGTTGTAGATGGTCCTCAGCTCTGGCGTGGGTGTCCCAAGTGACCTAAGTCTTCGTAGCATGTAGAGACGGTACGTGTGTATGTGTGTATGTGTGTATGTATGTGTGTGTGTGTGTGTGTGTGTGTGTGTGTTTGCAGTGGAACAGAATCTATGCCTTCCGTACGTTCACCTCCAGACCGATGTATGCATATGCGCGTCTGTGTAGGTACTGAGGACACACACACACACACACACACACACACACACACACACACACACACACACTAAACCAGAGGAGTCAATTACACTCACCATTTTACGACGGTCCGACGACTTTATTTTGGCTGTGGTTCAGACGTCATAAAAACGTATCTCAGTGTGATAGGTTAACGAGCCTTGACCTTGTTAGAGCTGGCGGTGGGAAGGGGTATGGGGGGGGGGGAAGAGTAGAATAGGGGATGGAGGGGGAGAAGATGAGGAGAGGAGGTAGAGTAATAAGAGAAGAAGGTGGAAGAGGAGAGGGGGTAAAGGAGGAGAGGAGAAGGTGGGAGAGGAGGAGGAGGAGGATTAATTTAATGTTTAGCTTTGCAACTTACAGCGACTAGTTTATTGTGCACCCAATACCCATCCTATGGGCGGTGGAGCAGAAGGATTACAGAGTTCACAAAGGGTCTTTATAGCTAACCCCAGTGGTCAGGATATTATGGCACTGAATGTTACAGAGTATTTCAAACACATTATTTGTTTGGTTCTGTACATAAAGGGTGACTTATTCACAACAGCGTGAGTACAGGAGTGTGAAGCAGTATGTCTGGCCACACACTTCACATTTAGTTTTGTTCACATCTGCTTGAGGAACATACTGCCAGAGGTACTTATATCCTAACCTTAGTCTAGGTGTTACAACATCTTGCAATCTAGTGATCTTGTTACTTGCTCCATATACATGTTTCACTTGATACATCTCATCATGGCAAACAGTGGATTGACTAGTGCCTGTTTGCACTTGTCTACTTGCGTCAAATTCATCAATAAGTTCTTTCCTAATTACAGTTTTAAGGGTTCTTTTTGACAGACGGCGAGTTTGGCGAGGGCATCAACTCTGTCATGTTCTGTGAGGCCTATGTGAGAGGGGATCCACAACAGTTTGATCTTGACACCCCGGTCAACAAGGTACCCATATTTGTGTCTGGCTTCAGAGACAAGCACGTGACAACTGAAGTCGAGGGTGTCAAGGGCAAGTAGTGAGGATAGAGAGTCAGTGATGATGAGACTGTCAGTGAGCATGGCAACTAATTCAGTTTATAGAGTAGATCCCCAGTTGTTAATTCTAACTCCTTTCTTAGTTGTATTACCGTTAGGTGGAGTCACAACGATAGCACTTCCAAGGGGGAGAAGAGGAGGAGAAGAAGAGGGAAGAGACGTGGAGGCGGAGAGAGAAGAGGATGTGTTTACAGATATACAAAAACAAAGTTGACAAAGAACTGTTAATTGGCTTCTTTTAAGTAACACGTAACCGGAACCTACTAACACGTAACTAAACTCCCTCACACACGAAAAAAAAAGGTCCATTATCAGTCAAACCAGGAAAGACGGCCATTATGTTCACTAAACGCTTCCCCACCATAAACAGCTGAGTTCTTGGTTTAGTGGCGAGAATGGAAATCAAAGACACGAAGTAAACAAAAAAATCTGAGAGTAGACAAAAAAATCTGAGAGTAAACAAAAAAAATCTGAGAGTAAACAAAAAAATCTGAGAGTAAACAAAAAAATCTGAGAGTAAACAAAAAAATCTGAGAGTAAACAAAAAATCTGAGTAAACAAAAAAATCTGAGAGGCTTAACTATCATAAACGGGTTTTATTTAGTGTGAGGGAAGTGAGGAAGGGGGTGAGGGAAGGGGGGTGAGGGGAAGGGGGGTGAGGGAAAGGGGGGTGAGGGAAGGGGGGAGAGAAGGGGGGAGGGAGCGGGGGGGGGCTGAGATAGAAAGTGAAGTAGGGAAGGAAGGAGATGAAGGAGGGAGGGAAGGAAGGAAGTAAGGGAAGGGAAGCAGGAAGTGAGAGAAGGAGGTGAGGGAGGGAGTGGTGGAAGGGAGGGAGGGAAGGAAGGGGGTAAGGGAGGGGGGAAAAGGAAGTAAGAGAAGGAAGGAAGGAGGTGAAGGAGGGAGGCAGGATATGTGAGATAAGAACTAAGGACCCTAAGTAACTCTTTGTGGTAAACCTTCCTCAAGATAAGACCTTACTACCCCTAACACACTCACTCACTCACTCACTCACTCACTCACTCATCCTCACTCACTCACTCTCACTCACCCTCACTCACCCTCACTCACTCACTCACTCACTCACTCACTCATCCTCACTCACTCACTCACCCTCACTCACTCACTCACTCACTCACTCACTCATCCTCACACACTCACTCACTCACTCACTCACTCACCCTCACTCACTCACTCACTCACTCACCCTCACTCACTCACTCCCTCCCCCTAACTCACTCACTCACCCTCACTCACTCACTCACTCACTCCCTCCCCCTAACTCACTCACTCACCCTCACTCACTCTCACTCACCCTCACTCACTCACTCACTCACTCCCCCTAACTCACTCACTCACCCTCTCTCACTCACTCATCCTCACTCACTCATCCTAACTCACTCACTCACTCACTCATCCTCACTCACTCACTCACTCCCTCCCCCTAACTCACTCACTCACCCTCACTCACTCACTCACTCCCTCACCCCTAACTCAATCACTCACCCTCACTCACCCTCACTCACTCACTCACCCTCACTCACTCACTCACTCCCCCTAACTCACTCACTCACCCTCACTCACTCATCCTCACTCACTCACTCACTCACTCCCCCTCACTCACTCACTCATTCCCCCTAACTCACTCACTCACCCTCACTCACTCACTCACTCTCACTCACCCTCACTCACTCACTCACTCACTCACCCTCACTCACTCACTCCCTCCCCCTAACTCACTCACTCACCCTCACTCACTCACTCACTCACTCCCCCCTAACTCACTCACTCACTCACCCTCACTCACCCTCACTCATCCTCACTCACTCACTCACTCACTCCCCCTAACTCACTCACTCACCCTCACTCCCCCTAACTCACTCACTCACCCTCACTCACCCTCACTCACTCACTCACTCACCCTCACTCACTCATCCTCACTCACTCACTCACTCACTCCCCCTCACTCACTCACTCATTCCCCCTAACTCACTCACTCACCCTCACTCACTCACTCACTCATTCACTCCGTCACTCCCTCCCTCACTCACTCACTAACTAACCTACGGACGCGTATATGATTTTCGACTCATCGGCTCTTTTATGCCTCATCTTTGTATCTTAGGGAATATAAGGACTTAAAACTGTCTGTCTGCTGTCTGTCTGTCTGCTGTCTGTCTGTCTGTCAGTTATTCCCATTATATTTATCAACAGCTACCTAAGAAATATCTACCATAAAAGGATTAGATCACCCGTGTGTGTGTGTGTGTGTGTGTGTGTGTGTGTGTGTGTGTGGTGTGTGTGTGTTTTTTGTGTGTTACTTATGCTTTTGGTAGGGAGGTGCGGAAGGTTTATAGGGAATAGTCGTGTACAATCTCCTGTAACCTCTATTGGGGGGTGAAGTCGGGTAACTGAACATTATAAGATCCTTAATTAACTCATTCACCTGACAGACATTCATCATGCATTCATCATATATTCATCACACAATATTTGCATCATTCTTAAATAGTCAAAGTTATTGTTCATTATCATCATATTAAGTTTCGCAAGATTTCCCCAGATTTTACAATAAATTCATTAATACTTTATGAAGATATATATATAATGCTTGTTCTTTCTTAGTTCCTTTGAGTCAATGTACAATAAGGAAGGAAGGAAGGAAGGAAGGAAGGAATCAGGATAAGACCTTGGGGCCCAAACCCTCACCTTGCGGTACCTCACAACAAAATACCATGTAAAAACACATGACTGAGAAGGTAAAAATTCCTTATAAGTATTAAGTAATATAAGTAAGAGGCTGAAACATCCTCTTAAGTAATAAAAATAATAGAGACTTGTAAGTTCTTAAGTATCAAAAGTATATAACTGCAGTAAATCCTTCTTGTAAATAATAAGTAATAAGTTTTCTCGCTTTCCTATCTGACTTACAAAGACGCGCTTAAGGAAACACGGTAGTCAAATGTTCGCTCGTAATTCCTTCACTCCACAATGACAAATCTGTGGTAGCTACGCCAGACGAAGGTTCGCTCGCCTCTAACCTTCAGTGGTACTATTATCTGATGCCAGGATCGTTGAGGTTGCCTGCAAGTGTTGTAGCTAGGGACCAGAGAATGTTAGAGAGAGAGAGAGAGAGAGAGAGAGAGAGAGAGAGAGAGAGAGAGAGAGAGAGAGAGAGAGAGAGAGAGAGAGAGAGAGAGAGAGAGAGACTTTCCAAAACAAACCTACAAGGAAATATTACAATTAATTCTCTAAACAAACACAGGTGAAAGTAACACAGGTAGCTCATCAGGTGTACACAGGTTATCCGACTCTCAAAGCCCAGAGGTAATTTTTTCCTCAGACAAACGTTTAATGAGAAGCACTAAGGAAAATGTCTTCTTTTTTACTTATATTTCTTTCTTCCTGTTCTTCCTAAATAAATGCATTTTAAACTGTGTGTCTCACTTTCTTTATTTCTGTCTCACTTTCTTTATTTCTGTCTCACTTTCTTTATTTCTGTCTCACTTTTCTTTAATTAATGAGACGCGTCTATTCATTTGCTAAATTTATGAGGAAATATGTCAGACCAACTACGAGGTTACAGAGACGGAGTTGACCCAAGGACGACTGAACGAGCACTGGTTTGGTCTATCTTCCCATATACAGTACCATCTGACCCGCTCGCTATATTAAGGCTATATGAAAAGATGGAGATTAGCAGCGGCAAGGAAGGCGATGAACAGTGCCTGACGACCGTTCGCTTACCTTTATAACTCGCAATGCCAGACGAATTATCCGCCCACTACCTGCTTACTTTGGCAAAGGGTGGCGAGGTAGTGGGTGGCGAGGTAGGGGGTGGCGAGGTAGTGGGTGGCGAGGTAGTGAGTGGCGAGGCGTGGGGTGGCGAGGCAGAAGAAAGTGTGGCAGAAGAAGGCGAACCAGGAGAAGACGAGGCGGGGATTGGCGAGGCAGAAGAAGGCGAGGCGGGGGTTGGCGAGGCAGAAGGCAACCAGGAGAAGGCGAGGCGGGGGTTGGCGAGACAGAGGGTGGCGAGGAAGAGATTGGCGAGCCATAGATGTTCAAGAGGCAGGTGTGGCCACCAGTCTGTGAGTTAAAATCTCTCTTCAAACTTGCCAAGTTACCATGACTAACACACACAAGGAAATTTATTTATTTTTAATTTTTACTCTCCAGTGAGGAGGAAAACTATTATCAACAGCAGAAGGTGAGGAGACAAGACAGGGACTAACTTTTGTGTCGAGGGAGGTAGTATCAAGGCTTACTTCAAGGGGGGGTAAGATTAGGTTTATGACCTTTAAAATACGACGCGTTGATCAAATACACAGAAATAACGGGAAAGATGCTGAACAGACAAGGCTTCTCCTCTAGTGGGCGTAAGATGAACTAAGAGGAATATAACACCAAAGCTCATCTAAACATCAAGAAATATCGTTCTCTTCACACACTTATCTTAGTGAGGTCAAGTCCACCACACCGTCAGTCACCTTTGTGGTTTAAGTTGACATATTATAGGAAGAGTTGATGTGAGAGGCTAAGAGGGAGAGAGGGTTGGGTGGTGTGTCAAAGGGGTTGTGGTGGTGGTGAAGGGGAAGGGGGCTTACGGGGGTGAGGAAAGTAAATAACAAAGGGGATAGTGGTGTCAAATAGGTGAGGAGTCTAAGGTCGGTGTTGAAGGATAGTGGCCGATGAGGGGGGGGTGGTGGGGGGTTGGGTATAGCTTGTCAGAGAGGTGGGGCAGGAGAAAGAGGAGAGAGGGGGGGTGGGGGGAGGGGAGGGGGGGCAAAGGCTTGTGTGGGGGGCCAAACAGTAAACACACTCGCCCCCAGGACCAACGAATAACCAGAACCTGTAATTATACTAAACTGGAGACTCAGGTGTTGTCTTGACCTGTCTCTGGCTCTCTGGAAGAACAGGATAGTCTTGAATAATAGTAATGCTGTTCGTGGATACTACAATACCTGGAGAGACTACGTTAAAGTCTTGTAAGTGTCTCGTGAAGCATAACCCCTACCCCACCTGAAGCTCCCCTAAATCCGGAAAGAACCTGGGAACGTCTGTTGGTTATTCTTCCGTTTCCCTATCCTCCCCCATACACCATGATCTCCCACCCCCCCCTTACTCTCCCCACCCCTCCTACCCCCCTCCCTTTTCCTGACTAAGGCCCAAGATTAGTAATCACTAATTGCTGGTGATGGAGTCGTGACGAGCGATCAGCCAATCAGCGGCTCGGGAACGTATGATCAGCTGGTCGTGATAAGGAAGACTTTGATTGGCTGTTGGCTCGCGAGGGCAGGGGTGTGGGTGGATGGGGGAGGGAGGGGCTTGGGTGTGGGTGGGAGGGGGCAGGGAGAGGGATGAGGGAGTCTAAGGGAAAGGAGAGGAGGGTGGTATCCCGACGCCATTATTCTCGCGTCTCTACGGTCGATCGACATGCTATAGTCTGTGTTCAGGTTCTCAAAGGTTCATGAGTCACCCATAAAACGGGAGATGTGAGCAGGCATATCTCTCTCTCTCTCTCTCTCTCTCTCTCTCTCTCTCTCTCTCTCTTTCTCTATCAGTATTTTTCAGCTCTCTCTTTATCTAATCGCCTATTCCTCAGGGTTTTTTTAACTAACCCTTTTAGTTCTGTTTCTTTCTCTCTTTTACTCTCTATTTTTCATCCTCTTTTTCTCGCTCTCTCTCTCTCTCTCTCTCTCTCTCTCTCTCTCTTTCTCCCTCTTTCTCCGCCTCCACCTGTGAGATGAGAACGTTCGATAGGCATGAATTATACGCGTTGCGGGGCGCGATGGTTAGTATTTAAATATCGGCGGTTGTTATCGTCGTTATCGGTGTTATCGGGCGGGCTTCGAGGGGGCTGGCAGCGCCTGGGTCGTGGGTGTAAACACAAAGATTAACCAATAGATGAAGGTGATGGAAACTCGAACGTGACCCATTGGTCCCAACCCGTGATATTTTCCAACCCGTCACAGCCAATCAGATTTGGAGGATTTTTCCCGCGAGTTTTGAGCGCCTTTTTTAAGGAACCAATGAGGGGCGACTTGTGAAAGCGGACCTACAAGCACTCTGTTTTTGTTACTTTCCTTTAATAAACGGAAAGATTAAGCAAATTATGAAGGTGATAGACACAGAGACGTGACCCACTAGTGACCATCCTGTGACGTTTTATAAACTGCTGGAGACTATCAAATTTTGGTGATTTTTCGCGCGATTTTGCTTAAAGAACGAACGAGCAGCGACTTGTGAAAGGTTCCGTCAGTAAGAACATTTCTTTTTCGTTTTCGTAAACATTTGAACTCAGCGTCGTCGTGACCTTTAAAGATCGCCGGCGATTGTGAAAAACACCGAATCGTTATTCAAACGTTGAGATTATCGATTACACTGACAAATAACGCTTCGATTTCTGGAGGTGAGTGATGGCGCCAGTGTGTCGGAGATCACATCGCTTCCCACACCCAGCAATTATTCATAAATCATAGCCCAATCAATTAGCAGGAGACGAACTGTAATTGGAAATGATTATTGTGGAGAATGAATAATATACCGGGGATGAATAAATCTTGAGAGGAAGGTGGAGCAAGAGGAAGGTGTTGGGAGAAGAGGAGAAGGAGGAGGGGCAGGTGACGTCATCCAGGTCAACACAGTTCGGCCGCCCTCTACTTGTGAGAGAGAAAAGTTTGTTGAATATTTTAGTCATGCAAAAACTCGATAATTCTTTTTTGAAATGTGTGTCTTTTTGTATGTTTGTAATAGTATATAACTGACCACCGGGTTTAAACTTTCTCTTTCATCTCTTTCTCCTGTCATCCTTCCCCTTTCTCTTACTCTCCATCATTCTCTCTCCCATTCTCTGTATCTTTAGCTTCAGTTGTATACCTCAAGATTTATTCTCTTTTGTGTTTTAACCTTGAATAAGTTAAACAGTTCCCAGTATATACTTATCAGAACACACATAGTACTAAAAGTTATCTGAGTTTTCTTTACACACAAACTACTGTACAAGTCATCTTTACGGTCAAGACAATCAAGTTATCTTAAACAAGGGCTATTTAAGTTAGGTATAAACACAGTTAACCATTTAAACAGGCAGGAAACCCCCTCAGTAATCTTGAAAGCTAGCTGGGTGAGGTGAACAGATCTCACAGCTCACCATTCTTAAGCCTTTGCCAAGTTTGATGATGTAAGCAAATCTTCAAGAGTTTCCGTGAAGGGACAGAAATTAAGGTTAGACAGATAAACGGATAAATGGACAGACAGACAGACATACAGCCAGAGGCCATACAAACAAACTGACGAATATACAAACAGACAGAAAGGAACAAGGGTAAACTGACAGATTGACACAATGACAAAATGACAGAAAGTCACACGGACAGACAGGGTAACGCATGGAGAAACAAACACAGACAGAAAGACACACATTGGATGGAGCACCATGTTTAAGTTCACGAGTTCAGTGTTGACATGATATTGATTTTCAGATATACAAACACTCCAAACGTCTTCCTTACACACACACACACACACACACACACACACACACACACACACACACACACACACACACACACACACGTACGTTACTTTCAGCTGTACTTTGCTTTAGAAGTCGTAAATATTTATGAAGCGTGTAGGAAGCAACGTGCCTCGCCTACCGAGATCTGGAGGACCTTTGCCTCGTGTACTGATTTTGTCTCTACCCAGTGTGTGTCTCACTCTCTTGGTATATACCCAGTGTGTCTCTCACTCTCTTGGTATATACCCAGAGTGTGTCTCACTCTCTTGGTATATACCCAGTGTGTGTCTCACTCTCTTGGTATATTACCCAGTGTGTCTCACTCTCTTGGTATATTACCCAGTGTGTCTCACTCTCTTGGTATATACCCAGAGTGTGTCTCAATCTCTTGGTATATACCCAGTGTGTCTCTCACTCTCTTGGTATATTACCCAGTGTGTCTCTCTCTCTTGGTATATACCCAGTGTGTCTCACTCTCTTGGTATATACCCAGTGTGTCTCTCACTCTCTTGGTATATACCCAGAGTGTGTCTCACTCTCTTGGTATATACCCAGTGTGTGTCTCACTCTCTTGGTATATACCCAGTGTGTCTCTCACTCTCTTGGTATATACCCAGTGTGTGTCTCACTCTCTTGGTATATACCCAGTGTGTCTCTCACTCTCTTGGTATATACCCAGAGTGTGTCTCACTCTCTTGGTATATACCCAGTGTGTGTCTCACTCTCTTGGTATATTACCCAGTGTGTCTCACTCTCTTGGTATATTACCCAGTGTGTCTCACTCTCTTGGTATATACCCAGAGTGTGTCTCACTCTCTTGGTATATACCCAGTGTGTGTCTCACTCTCTTGGTATATACCCAGTGTGTGTCTCACTCTCTTGGTATATACCCAGTGTGTCTCTCACTCTCTTGGTATATACCCAGTGTGTGTCTCACTCTCTTGGTATATACCCAGTGTGGGTCTCACTCTCTTGGTATATACCCAGTGTGTCTCTCACTCTCTTGGCATATACCCAGTGTGTCTCTCACTCTCTTGGTATATACCCAGAGTGTGTCTCATTCTCTTGGTATATACCCAATGTGTCTCTCACTCTCTTGTATCTGCCATAGGGACATTAGTCTTATATTGGGTATTAAATCTCTCTTGTGTTATATAATTATAAGTAATTTTCTGAGGACTGACGTTAATAAATTGTGTTTTTCTGTTTTTCTGTAGTGACTTTTTTTAAGGGGGATTTTACTTTCATTCAGAATATTAAATTTATTTTATTTTGTCATTTTCTATTTATGTTTAGAGTTATATTAATTTTGTCCTGGATATACATTTTTTTCACTTTTTCTTTACTTTGTACTTTTAGATTTTTGGGCAATTTTATTTCTAATCTTCAATAAAATATTTTGCTCATTTGTAATAATAAATTAAAATTTTTCCTTGCCTAAAATGTTAATATAATTTTGTTTGATTTTGTTTTTGTATAATTATAGACCTAAATTATTTGGGTAATTATCAAGGGACACCATTTTGTTTCATACATCCAAATTTTCCTTCCGTGGTGGTAATATTTTTTCTAGTTAAAATATTAGTGAAACCCATCGTGTTATATGAAGCTTAGTCCCCAGCTTATTTAACCTGATCAACAAACACTCAAACGCATACCTAACCTAACCTAACCTAACCTAACGCAAACCTAACCTAATCTAGCCTGACCTAACCCAATTATTTTTGTGGGCTAAATAATTATCCCATCTTTAGGGGGTTAGGGGGTGTGGTTAAGGGAATAAGGGGGGAAAGGAAGAGAGGTTTAAGAGGGATAAGAGGAGGAGGAAAGAGAGATGTGAAAGGTGGGAGAGAAATGAAACGGGAATAACGTTGACAGGGAAAGATGTATGTACAGGGGGGTAAGTCTAGAGCTTTGTCCCTATAACTCTACTCTGAGGAGGAAATAAATGGTGTGTGGAAACCTTAACTGATGCTATTAAATAACTCAATTTTCTAGATATTATTATTTTTCCTGGTGAGTTTGGGTGGGTTGGGTAGGTTGGGTGGGTTGGGTGGGTTGGGTGGGTGGGTTGGGTGGGTTGGTTAGGTGGATAGGTACCTTAGGTTTGGATAGGTGAATAAGCTCTTCATAATAAAAAAAAAAAATCTAATTTAAGTTTCAATAATTCCACCTTTTACTTTATAGCAATTAATGAACACCTGGATGACAACGCTATAATTAATTTCGCTAAATACATAATAAAGTGAGGTAGTTGTCTTCTGCCAACAATAATACTGTAACAGACTGTATTTATGTAGGTACAGTATGTCTTAGATAGTTACAAAGTCATTAATGTAGTAAAAATATATAGTAATTATTAATGTATATCTGGGCCAAGAAATACGACTGTTCCTTTTCCCCTCTCTACCTAGCTACCTTAACCTTACCTATACCTAACCTAACCAAACCTAACCTAACCTAACCTACCTGCCTTCCTGCCTATCTAGTTATCTATCTATCCTTTAATTTATGAGGAGCCTTGAACAAGCTAACCCGTGTTTGTTTTGGCTACGAATACATTATAATATTTACAGTTGGTGGTCAGCCTTGAGGTAGACCATTACAGGGAGAAGTTGGCCTTACCTCTAACCTAGTACACAGGTTAGTCTGAGGAAAGTAGTTGCATATTCTTAGGCAGAGGGGGTGGGTTGAGTGGGTTGAGTGGGTGGGTTGGGTGGGTTAGCTGGGTGGGTTAGTACAACATTGACCTCATTGCTTAGTGTGTGTGTGGTGAAGAGGAGGACTCACCACCTTTAGTTATTATGACGTAATTAAGGGAAATATTGAGTTGGGTTATTTTGACTTAATTAACCTCTGTTATACCTGTTGGGGGGGGGAGGGAGAGGGAGGGGAGAGGGAGGGGGGGAGAGGAAGGAGGGGAGAGGGAGGGGAGAGGGGGGGGGGAGGGGGGTGTGTGTCTCCTTCCTCTTATTTTGGACAGGTAATCACAGACTCCTGACGGCCCCTCCTCCCCTCCCTCTCCCTTCTCTCCCCCTCCCCTCCCCTCCCCCTCCCCCTCCCCCTCCCCCCTCCCCATCATCACCCCCCCTAATTTCCGACACTAATCATAGGTCAGGTACTCCTCTCGGCTCCTCCACACAAGTGAGAAAACCTCCAGGTATTTTTCAAGTGGTGTGGCAGAGGTGTGGCAGAGGTGTGGTGGAGGTGTGGCAGAGGTGTGGTAGAGGTGTGGTAGAGGTGTTGCAGGATACTGTGGCTCAACCAAAAGACATCAGGAAGGACAAGAAAACTGAGAGAGAGAGAGAGAGAGAGAGAGAGAGAGAGAGAGAGAGAGGATACGAGGTAACACTACGAGTCTATCTATCTATCTATCCAATCTATCTATCTATCTATCTATCTATCTATCTATCAGTGTCTGCCTGATTATCTATCTGTCCATCCATCATCTTCTCGTATGCTAAATAAGTCAGGAACTTCCCCACACCTCCTCTCAACTTTCAGTTCCGTCAGCCA
This sequence comes from Homarus gammarus, assembly GCA_958450375.1. Classification (NCBI taxonomy): domain Eukaryota; kingdom Metazoa; phylum Arthropoda; class Malacostraca; order Decapoda; family Nephropidae; genus Homarus; species Homarus gammarus. Next base: position 761,246 of record CAUDMG010002816.1, on the reverse strand, counting down.
TCAACTCTTCCCTCAGGTCAACTGGGTGATTGAACATCAACTTTCACGAGCCTTCCACCCCTTGACGTCACCCCTGACCCCTTTACCCTTGATTCTACCCTTTCTCCCTTATAACCCCTCTCTCTCTCTCTCTCTCTCTCTCTCTCTCTCTCTCTCTCTCTTTATTCCAATTCTTTCTTAGATACCTTTTGATCCCCTTAGATGCCCTTTGATCCCCTTAGATACTCCTTGGTCCTCTTAGATACCCCTTGATCCTCTTAGATACCCTTTAGTCCTCTTAGATACCTTTTGATCCCCTTAGATGCCCTTTGATCCCCTTAGATACTCCTTGGTCCTCTTAGATACCCCTTGGTCCTCTTAGATACCCTTTGATCCTCTTAGATACCCTTTTGGTCCTCTTAATTACCCCCTTGGTCCTCTTAGATACCCTTTGATCCCCTTAGATACCCTTTAATCCTCTTAGATATTCTTTGATCCTCTTAGATACTCTTTGATACCCTTTGATCCTCTTAGATACCCTTTTGATCCTCTTAATTACCCCCTTGGTCCTCTTAGATACCCTTTAATCCTCTTAGATACTCTTTGATCCTCTTAGATACCCTTTAATCCTCTTAGATACCCCTTGATCCTCTTAGATACCCTTTAGTCCTCTTAGATACTCTTTAGTCCTCTTAGATACCCCTTGATCCTCTTAGATACCCCTTGATTCTCTTAGATACCCTTTAATCCTCTTAGATACCCTTTGATCCCCTTAGATGCCCTTTGATCCCCTTAGATACTCCTTGGTCCTCTTAGATTCCTCTTGGTCCTCTTAGATACCCTTTGATCCTCTTATATACCCTTTGATACCCTTTGATCCTCTTAGATACTCTTTGATACCCTTTGATCCTCTTAGATACCCTTTTGATCCTCTTAATTACCCCCTTGGTCCTCTTAGATACCCTTTGATCCCCTTAGATACCCTTTAATCCTCTTAGATATTCTTTGATCCTCTTAGATACCCTTTGATCCTCTTAGATACCCTTTAATCCTCTTAGATACCCCTTGATCCTCTTAAATACCCTTTGATCCACTTAAATACCCTTTGATCCTCTTAGATACCCTTTGATTCTTTTAGATACCCTTTGATCCTCTTAGATACCCCTTGATCCTCTTAGATACCCTTTAGTCCTCTTAGATACCCCTTGATCCTCTTAGATACCCTTTGACCCTCTTAGATACCCCTTGATCCTCTTAGATACCCTTTAGTCCTCTTAGATACCCCTTGATCCTCTTAGATACCCCTTGATCCTCTTAGATACCCTTTAGTCCTCTTAGATACCCTTTGATTCTTTTAGATACCCTTTGATCCTCTTAGATACCCCTTGATCCTCTTAGATACCCTTTAGTCCTCTTAGATACCCCTTGATCCTCTTAGATACCCTTTGATTCTTTTAGATACCCTTTGATCCTCTTAGATACCCCTTGATCCTCTTAGATACCCTTTAGTCCTCTTAGATACCCCTTGATCCTCTTAGATACCCCTTGATCCTCTTAGATACCCTTTAGTCCTCTTAGATACCCTTTGATTCTTTTAGATACCCTTTGATCCTCTTAGATACCCCTTGATCCTCTTAGATACCCTTTAGTCCTCTTAGATACCCCTTGATCCTCTTAGATACCCCTTGATCCTCTTAGATACCCTTTAGTCCTCTTAGATACCCTTTGATTCTTTTAGATACCCTTTGATCCTCTTAGATACCCCTTGATCCTCTTAGATACCCTTTGATCCTCTTAGATACCCTTTGATTCTCTTAGATACCCTTTAATCCTCTTAGATACCCTTTAATCCTCTTAGATACCCTTTAGTCCTCTTAAATACCCTTTGATCCACTTAAATACCCTTTGATCCTCTTAGATACCCTTTGATTCTCTTAGATACTTTTTAGATCCTCTTCAATTCTTCTTAGACAATTCCCTTAAATTGCTTCCCTCATTTTATGTGAGCTTCTCTCTCTATCTCTCTTCCTTTCTTTCTTTCATCTTCTCTCTCTCTCTCTCTCCCTTCCTTTCCTTCTGCCTCCTCTCCCTATCCCTCTGTCTACTTCCTCCCTCTCCCTTAGCCTTCCATCATCTTCCCTGCTTCTCCCTAGGCTCTCCCTCTCCTTAAGCGTTCCTTCACCCTCCCTACCTCTCCTTAGGCCCTCCCTTTCTCTTCTCAAGCCCTCCTTCATCCTCTCTACCTCTCCCTAGATCCTCCTTCCCCCAACGCCCTCCCTCATTCTCCCTCCATCACAAAACAAGAAGGCTCCCCTCCCCCTCCCTCCCTCTTGGCTACCGACACACTCTCGTTAAGTAGTGAATAACAATGATGAAGTCTCACAGGTAATGGATAAGCTAGACGGCAGAGCAGCCACAGCTTAAATTACCTCTCTCTCTCTCTCTCTCTCTCTCTCTCTCTCTCTCTCTCTTTTACACACAGACACACACACAGTCACCAATCATTGTGCGTGTGGTGATTATAGTGGCAATCAATGTGTGGTTCTAGTGTGGTAACATTTATACAGCCACCAACCAGGAGATCACCACAACATGACATTTCTATATAATCCCTATATATTTCCTGTCACCATACTCCTATATACAACACCACACCCCACCATAATATTTCTCTTCTCATTAGTGCCTCTATTGCTTACCTACATTATATACAATGTCATATAAAGTAATTTGTTGATAAAAAAGACCCAAATCAATCATTGTCTTGATTTCCTCACATATGCTGGATGAAGTGAGAATCCGGGGCTGTTCTGTTTCCACCTCCTGTAGGATTGTGTATGGGAAAAGATCCTTAGAGGGGATAGTTTATATACTAACTCCCTGGATACGGGGTCGTCTCTGAACTGAATAAAATCGTCTAGCATTAGTCAAGTATTAAAAGTGGTGTCTCGGTAAGGGTTGAAGACTCTAAAGCAATATATTATAAACTTCGCTTATCCAGGATTATCATATTTGTGGATCAGTCAATATTCTAATCCGAGACGTGGATCAATCCTCTCTCTAATTAATTCCTTCCATGTTTTCCATAATCAATGTAATCCATTCCCTCAATGTGGTAGTTAACGTGTCCACAACTGTCCCTCACCTCCTGTCCTTCCCTCCAGCGGACCACCCAATGACCCACTTAATTGTCCAATGATCGTTAGCGTCAATCATTACATCCCCGAGGCTCTGTTGATCCCTCTAACGACCCATTAAGGCCATCGGCTGTTGGTCGCTAGCTCGTGTAAATACCCGACTCAGAAGTTGTCAAACTTTTCGTACGGTCGAAATATTTTCACCTTTGTAACTGGTGACGTTAGAATGACACCCAGAACGGCTCACTTTAACTACCATACGAAGACAGATTCTTAAAATGTTCATGGGGTAATTTTTTTCTTCTCTTATAACTCTTAATGTGAGCTTTCATTTGCCTTGTTCAATTAAGTCAACTTGGATGTAACTGATAAATCATTCGTACGTCTTAGATTAATTTAAAACGCATCTGGTGAACCACATATACATCTTAGATTCAAAATTAGACGCATAAACGCACCACCGGACAAGAGTGACATATATAGACACCAACCTTGTAGAAAGACGGCTGGTAATTCTGACTGCGGTCCATCCTGGGATTATCTGAACACGCCGCTGTGGTATCCAACCCGACTGACAATCCCCTTAATGGTTCTCTTCCCAGACCCTCACCTCCCAGACCACCGTGTTGTCGCCTCTTAGTATTGATCTCTTCCCGACACTTATAACCCAACCTTGATTTATTGACGGGGGGAAGGGAGGGGGGAGGAGGAAGAAGAAGAGGAGGAGGAGGAGGAGGAGGAAGGATATTTGCATCAGTTATCCCTCATTAGTGTGGGATTAGCGTATTATGAGGAATGATGGGAGAGAAACTATATTGTAGATGAGAGTTTTCTAAATTTGGATTCGAAGTTAAGATTTTGTAATTGGATTGCTCTCTCTCTCTCTCTCTCTCTCTCTCTCTCTCTCTCTCTCTCTCTCTCATTCTAGTATCTATCTTCAATCTAAACAAAACAGAAACAGGCAAAAAAAGAAGAAAAAAAACGACAAGTAATCCTGTCAACAGAAAGTCTCACTGAGGGTAAACAGAGGTCGTCCACCTTCTCGCCGGCCATAATTCTGTAAATCAGCCCCCCCCCCCCCCCTTGTCACTCGCCAGTCTTTGTAAACTAGCAGCCTCATCACTCGCCATAATCCTGTAACTAGCATGTCACTCCTCACCCTCCTTACCTTCCTCCTCCTCCTCCCTGTAAACTTAACTAGGGGGAGCCTGTTATCAGCTTATCTCGTCTTATCTACCGTTGGTGAGTACCTCGTCACCACACACCTGAAGATAACGTCACCAGCAGGTAAACTTCCTCCCCTTCTTCTCCTCCTCCTCCTGGTGTGTCGAAGCTTCGTACAAGGTCTGGTAAAGAGATTCACAAAGGTTTGGACAATGACTCTCAACCTAGCCTCCAACATGAAAGAGGTCACACTGAGGTCGGTCTTCGTGTGCTTGGGGAGGCCTTTAGAGACCATCTTTTATATAAGAACGCAAGAGATTGGCCTCCACTTCTAGCGGCAGTCTCCCAGAGGTCTTAGATGCCTCAGAGGTCAGCGTCGGCAGCAGCTGATAGAGGCACCACCAGCTCCCAAACTTAGCCATGCCTGACGCTTTCTAAGGGGACATTATTAGTATATTTTTTGTAAACAAGTACTGTAAGTGGCAGTCGCGTGAGTGTTGCACTATAATAATAATAATAATAATAATAATAATAATAATAATAATAATAATAATAATAATAATAAATCTGTCACTTAATTCGCCTGTAGAGAGACAGTGCAAAAAACTGTAGGACAGAAAAACGGAAGGTGTAGGACTGTAGGTGCATGTGCAGCAGTTGGGTGGCTTGGTGGGCGGGTGGGAGTGCAGCGGATGGACGGGTGGGTGGGTGGGTGGCGGTGGCTGTGGTGGTGATTCTGTCAGCTTAGCGCAGCCGCCACCGCCAAGCAGTAATGGACACCGGGATTAAGCCAAATTACAGAGGATCACAACCAATAAAACCAGACTTACACTGCCCTGGCTGGGAGGCTGACATGACGCGGCTGTTGCTACTACGACTACTGGTGGGAGGGGGTGGTGTGTCTCTCTCACTCTCTCTCTCTCTCTCACTCTCTCTCTCTCTCTCTCTCTCTCTATTGATCTTCTTATTTATGTTCCTTTATCCATCTCTCACTTTTTTCTTTCTGTCTCTCTCTAACTTATCCTCTTTCTTTCTCCCCCTGTCTATTTTTTTTTATTCTGTCTTTCATTTTCTGCTTTTCTGTCTATATTCGTCTATCTTTCTGTCTCTGCTTTTGGATCAGGGAGAGGTGGATGGTGGAGTAGGTGAGGGAGAGGGAGAGGTTGTTATAATTAAGAATAGCTGGAGGGTCAGGGAGGGTCAGGGAGGAGATGGGAAGGGTGAAAGGGGGGGGTGGTGTTAGTGATGAAGGGTGTGGAGATAGTAAGGGTGATGAAGGGTGAGGTGTTGGTGAGGGAGAGAAGCAATGGCGTATAGGTCAGTGTGTGTGTGTGTGTGTGTGTGTGTGTGTGTGTGTACGTTGAGACAAGTTATGTTTTGGACATTAATAGAAGATGCCACAACACACACACACACACACACACACACGGACCCATCACACCAACAGCGTCCTCTGATGGAATCCTTTTTAGTCCCTTATATACTCCTTAATGGACCTTCAGGACGCCTCTCGGGTAAGTCTCTCGTGTTAGGACGTCCGTGGGAGAGTGTGTGTGGGCAGGGTTTTATGGCTCGGTATCCCTCAGGTCACCCACACCAGCCAGGAAGACAATGGACACCTCGGGACGTCTTCTCACCACAGACAACTTTGTTATGGATGTGATGGAATGTTAGCCAGGCGGTTCTGTACTCACATGCTTTATACAGAGTGACTCAGAACAAAATATATAAACTTCCTCACACATTTTTCGTGACGATTGGCTGGATTCTTACACTACAACATCATCAGTTGTCCCCACATGTAATGCAAGAATTCACGCGATCGACACGAGAAACTGTGAGGCCGTACGTGTCTATGAATTTGTCAGACACCCTGTATATGTTCCCTGTAGAAGTTCCCTGTAAAAGTTCCCTGTAGAGGTTCCCTGTAGAGGTTCCCTGTAGGACTCTAAACATAATTACGAAGGATAAGACTCAAGGCTGGGAGGAAAAACGTTTACACTAAGAACGACAAGAGACTATAAAGTTGTTTACGGTTTTTAAAATCCAATTAAAATATTATCGTAGAGGATGATATAGAAAGTAAGTAACAATTAAATCCTAACCTAACCTAACCTAACCTAACCTAACCTAACCAAACCTGAGTAATTAATATAAGCTGTTCAGTCTTTAATATTAACTGGATATTTTGTATCTATATTAAACACAGTGATAGATTAACACAAAAAATACTGAGAGAGAGAGAGAGAGAGAGAGAGAGAGAGAGAGAGAGAGAGAGAGAGATGAAGGTATAAGCTTGTGTGTGTGTGTGTGTGTGTGTGTTCATCCACAGTGGAGGTATAGATTGATTGAATAAGCAGTACGTGTTTGTATACGCAAGTAGATACGACAAATGCTTCCTGATGCTTAGCGCTCCTCACACACACACACACACACACACACACACAGACACACACACACACACACACACTACAAAACAGATATAGTTCACCAACACCCACAAGAAATAAAAACCTATCCCCTTCTGCCTTCATTTTGTAACAGTAACACCAGGTGACTTATAGACCATAATAATCACCTATGCACACCCACCAACAGCTTACTTCCGGCCCGTCAATTATGCAGTTTAACGTACAAAGCGTTTTATATTGTATTAAGTTGAGTGATAGTAATCTTTACGGCCAGAAGGGTGAGAGAAACTTGCCCTGTCATAGTGAGCTAAGTGCAGGGTGTATGTGTGAGTCATTGGTGGCTGCAGCTGAGGATGCAATGCTCGAGGGTGAGGTAGCTGAGGATACAATGCTCGAGGGTGAGGGAGCTGAGGATACAATGTTCGAGGGTGAGGGAGCTGAGGATACAATGCTCGAGGGTGAGGTAGCTGAGGATACAATGCTCGAGGGTGAGGGAACTGAGGATACAATGCTCGAGGGTGAGGGAGCTGAGGATACAATGTTCGAGGGTGAGGTGGCTGAGGACACAATCTCGAGGGTGAGGTAGGGGAGGCAGCCATGGTTGTGTGGACGGGAGCCAGTAAGGGTTATTCCTCCATGCAAGTTCCTTTCTGATTTGTGTTACCGGGAGACTAATGTTGTGTGTGTGTGTGTGTGTGTGTGTGTGTGTGTGTGTGTGTGTTTGTGTGTGTGAGTGTGAGTGTGAGTGTGTGTGTGTGTGTGTGTGTATGTGTATGTGTGTGTGTGTGTGTGTGTGTGTGTGTGTGTATTATTTTGTCTTAGAGTGTTTTGAGATGATGGGAAGTATTATGAGATGATGTGAAGTGTTTTGAGATGATGTGAAGTATTATGAGATGATGTGAAGTGTTTTGAGATTATGTGAAGTGTTTTGAGATGATGTGAAGTGTTTTGAGATGATCTTCAGTGTTTTGAGATTGTGTGAAGTGTTTTGAGATGATGTGAAGTGTTTTGAGATGATGTGAAGTGTTTTGAGATGATGTGAAGTGTTTTGAGATTAATTGAAGTGTTTTGAGATGAGGAGGGTGAGACCAGGTCCATTGTGGACCTGGTCTCACCCTCTGTATATATTCACCTTGATTTGTATTACTCTCTCTAGTCTGTACTCACCCCTGAAGATGTGAATTACACGAAAGCGCTTGGGAACTTCGTGTTTTCTTCTTTCCTTGTGGTTATCAGCATATACCTAGATCACGCGCACCTACAGTGATTTACTTGCATATATATATATATATATATATATATATATATATATATATATATATATATATATATATATATATATATATATATATATATATATATATATATACTGTTAATGAATATGTTGTATTTCTTTGTGTATGAACCTCTGTCCTGTGTGGCAGTGAGAAGTGATACCACCCTCAGTGGCAAGACTTGACTGAAGTCTTCAGAATAGGCAAACTGTACTCCAAGCTGTCAATAAATTTTTTTAAATAAAAAAAAACCCCGAGATGCCTGCAGCCGATACAGTTGTGTAAAATCGAGTTAACTCTATAGTTAGGGAAATAATGGTTGTTAAGTGCAATCCCGACGACACTACCTACTTCTGTTAAGATGATTCGTATTGGGACGTCTGGCCTGGCCTTTAGGATCCACTTTTTCATTATAACAGGGAAAGATTTACACCAGATATATACACTTGGTCTAAGAGATGGTGGCACATGTGAATTGCTGGGAATCATATGACAGAGATCTCCTTGTATTGAAAAATTATGAATATTACTCCTTAAAAATATAATCTTCTTAAAACAGCCGGCATGACTTTGTTGATGTTTGCATTGCCTCTCTTATAATCCAATTTCATATGCAAATTTTCCCCCACGACTATAAAAAGCTGAGGTGCAATAAATCACGAGTATAAGTAGGAAGAGGAGGAGTAGGAAGAGCAGGGGGAGGGGGAGGATGGGTGGGTGAGTGGAGACAGGAATGGAGGAGGAGGAGGAGAAGGAGGAAGAGGAAATTAAGATGTAGTACTCACTCACTCACTCACACACACACACACTCTCTCTCTATCTCCCTCCCTCTCTGGGTCATTTTTCACACGTCCTGTGCCTGAGTGGATGAGATAAGGGATGCTGTGAATCATCTCCTCCACCAACAAGCAGTTAACTAAAGCCTCCGGGACTCAATGATAGGGTTTAATTAATCCCTCTCCTTGCTTGAGGCCAACAGTCGCACTCAAAGTCGGTCTTGTGTACAGAGAGAGAGACGCTCCAAATAAATATGATGTCATGCAGTTACTCTGGTGGAGGAAGGGGGAAGGAGGGAGAAGGAGGGAAGATGGAAGGTTATAAGTAGTTGCGAAGATTAATGGTAGGTGAAAAAGAGAGTGTGTGTGTGTGTGTGTGTGTCGCTTACTGGCAGGAGGTTAACATAAGTGTATTTAACATAAGTACGATAACATAAAGTGTAATAATATAAATACGATAACACAAGTACGATAACACAAGTACGATAACACAAGTACGATAACATAAGTACGATAACACAAGTGTGATTGAGTTAGCTTGAGATGGTATCAGACGCTTATTCTTGTGTGGATCGAATGTGTGTGAAGGGGAATCAAGTGGAGACCTTGTAGATGATGCGCTCTCTCTCTCTCTCTCTCTCTCTCTCTCTCTCTCTCTCTCTGTGTCCGTCTGTCTGTCTCTTTTTATATCTGTCTGCCTGTCTGTTTATCTATCTCTCATCTGTCTGTTTATCTGTCTGTCTCTCTATCTGTTTGTCTGTTTATCTGTCTGTCTCTCTTTCTGTCTGTCTGTCTGCCTTCTTCTATATCCATCTGCCTGTCTGTTTATCTATCTGTCGTCTGTTTGTTTGTCTGTCTGTCTCTGTCTGTCTGTCTCTGTCCCACAGCAAAATGGTTCTACTCCTGTCTTCTTAACACCACTGAATATAAACTCATCAATATAAATAACTTAATTGCCAAGGTGTTAAGTTTTGACTCAATCTGGATAGAACTGTCAAGTGTTATTCAATTCAAGTGTTGGCACCGTGGATGTTGTCAATGATGTTTGATGATGTAGGGAAGATGTTTTTATACAGAGGAGACGTTAAGGTGTTTGTTTATATGTCACAGGTAAGGCTGGGTTGGGTTGGGTCGGGTTGAGTTGGGTCTGGTTGGGTTGGGTCGGGTTGAGTTGGGTCTTAACTCCCAAATAGTATTGAGGGAAGGTGTTGATGATGGACTGTTCTCTAGGTCTGAATGGGTCACACACACACACACACACACACACACACACACACACACACACACACACTTACATTCAGGCAAAACCATAATACAGTGTTCAAGTTTATGTATTATAAGTTACCCGGACTAACGGACGGACACATATACAGTACGTACGGACGAACGGAAGATAAGTACAGAAGGATGGATGGACGGACGAAAACACGTACAAACAAACAATCGGGCTGAGACACTAACAACCGGAATAACAATTGGTCTAAACTACTACTACTACTAATAATAATATTTTTACCGTCCGAAAAATTATCTGTAAACCTATCTCATTAGTTCAATCTGAATACTTTTATATAAATGCGTATGTTTGTGTGTATGTATGTGTCTTGCGGGAACCACTGTTGAAGAGGTGCAGATTGGAACATTAAACAAAGCAGTGTACACACCTTGGCCATCTAGTTGTACTGTACACGTACTAGTCAACAAGGTGTACACGTCGTGGCCATCTCGACGTACACACAAGAACATAGGAATGGAAGAAACTGCAGCAGGTCTATTGGTCCATACTAGGCAAGCCCGTTTACACCCAACCCCTATCGCTCATATATTCAACCAACCTTTGTTTGAAGCTACCCAGCGTATTTGAATTAGTCATAAATTTCGGTAACTTGTTCCACTCATCCACTATATTTCCAAACCAATGTTTACCTACCTCGCGCCTAAATCTAAATTTGTCTAATTTAGATTTTAAGTTTATGTCCCTTTGTTATATCACCTTTGTTTAGCCCTGACTTCCATTTATACACCTCTATCTTATCGTCCCTCACTCTACGTCTCTCGAGGGAGTGCAACTGAAGATGCTTTAACCTGTCTCTGTACTCAAGGTTCCTAATGCCCGGGATTAGTCTTGCCATTCTTCTCTGAATTCTTTCTCGGGATTCTATAACCATTCTGTAATACGGTGACCAGAACTGAACTGCGTAATCCAAGTGAGGTCTCACAAGCGCAAGATATAGTTTTAGGATGACCTCGCTAGTCTTGTAACTAACACTCCTTTGAATGAACCCAAGTACTGTGTTAGCCTTGTTTCGAGCAAATACACATTATTGTCTTGGTTTAAGATTCACACTTATCATTACTCCTAAATCTTTCTCACAGTTGGATTTCTCTATGGCACCGTTGTTCATCCGGTATCTGGTTTCTCTGTTTACATCTCCTAGACTAAGTACTTTACATTTACCCACATTAAATTTCATCTGCCATTTTTCAGAACATTCGAAAAATTTGCATAGACTTTAGATCATCCTGTAGTTTTACGGAGTCCTCGTCATATTTAATTACACGACCTACTTTAGTGTCGTCAGCAAATATACTAATGTTGCTGTCTACGCCTACATCTATGTCGTTTATGTATATAATAAATAGTAATGGTCCAAGTACTGAACCTTGGGGTACTCCACTTGTGATATCACCCCAATCGGATTTGGTGCCGTTAATACTGACTCTGTTTTCTGTCCTGTAACCACGCCTTAATCCAGTTTAGAATATCTCCTCCAATTCCACGAGCATCCACTTTTCGTGTTAGTCTTTCGTGGGGGACCCTGTTCGAAGGCATTGCTAAAGTCGAGGTAAATCACATCATAATCGTGTCATGTATTCACTGATTCAAAAACAGTTGAAAAGAATGTTAATAGATTTGTCAGACATGAACGCCCACTTGTGAAACCATGTTGGGAATCATTGATCAACTTGTGCTTCTCCAGGTGATTTCGAATAGCATGAAATTATGCTTCCAGTAATTTTCCTACAATTGATGTAAACTAATTAGACGGTAGTTAGGGGTTAGTGATCAATCAACCTTCTTGAAAATTGGTATTACATTCGCTATCCTCCAAGATTCTGGTACTATACACGTGCTAGACGACGTGGCATCCAGCCCATACGTGCACGAACTGATCGCTATAAGAACAGCCCAGTCCCAACCATTGTAAAAATTATCAATAACTTGTAATACTGTAACACTGTCACTGTGTTGAAATGAACTGTAGTTTGAGCTTTTCCCCATCTAAGTTATTATATGTCTTATTTGTGTCACTTATGTTACTTGTATATTATTTGTAATTCGTAACCCATTCCCCAAATATGTAACTGTATATTTTCAGCCTTCTGGCTGCCAAGCTCCTTCAATAAACCGTTAATTATTATTATTATTATTATTATTATGGTGTACACGTCATGGCCATCTCGGTGTACACGTACTGGACAACAAGGTGTACACGTCATGGCCACCTCACCAGGCCTTCAGATTGAACCACTGATACACTTGGTACTTTCGCTGACCTGAGACGTTGGGGGGGGGGGGGGGGGTTGACCACACTGGCAGTGTCACTCACTCACTCACTCACCTATCTATCTATCTATCTATCTATCTATCTATCTATAATATCTTATCAATATTGATTGGTGTGGAGGGGTGAGAGTGAGGGAGGGTGAGAGTGAGGGAGAGTGAGAGTGAGGGAGAGTGAGAGTGAGGGAGGGTGAGAGTGAGGGAGGGTGAGAGTGAAGGAGGGTGAGAGTGAGGGAGAGTGAGAGTGAGGGAGGGTGAGAGTGAGGGAGGGTGAGAGTGAGGGAGGGTGAGAGTGAGAGAGGGTGAGAGTGAGGGAGGGTGAGAGTGAGGGAGGGTGAGAGTGAGGGAGGGTGAGAGTGAGAGAGTGAGAGAGTGAAGGAGGGTGAAGGTGAGGGAGGGTGAGAGTGAGGGAGGGTGAGAGTGAGGGAGGGTGAGAGTGAGGGAGGGTGAGAGTGAGGAAGGGTGAGAGTGAAGGAGGGTGAGAGTGAGGGAGGGTGAGAGTGAGGGAGAGTGAGAGTGAGGGAGAGTGAGAGTGAGGGAGGGTGAGAGTGAGGGAGGGTGAGAGTGAGGGAGGGTGAGAGTGAGGGAGAGTGAGAGTGAGGGAGAGTGAGAGTGAGGGAGAGTGAGAGTGAGGGAGAGTGAGAGTGAGGGAGAGTGAGAGTGAGGGAGAGTGAGAGTGAGGGAGAGTGAGAGTGAGGGAGAGTGAGAGTGAGGGAGGGTGAGAGTGAGGGAGGGTGAGAGTGAGGGAGAGTGAGAGTGAGGGAGGGTGAGAGTGAGGGAGGGTGAGAGTGAGGGAGAGTGAGAGTGAGGGAGAGTGAGAGTGAGGGAGAGTGAGAGTGAGGGAGAGTGAGGGAGAGTGAGAGTGAGGGAGAGTGAGAGTGAGGGAGAGTGAGAGTGAGGGAGAGTGAGAGTGAGGGAGAGTGAGAGTGAGGGAGAGTGAGAGTGAGGGAGAGTGAGAGTGAGGGAGGGTGAGAGTGAGGGAGGGTGAGAGTGAGGGAGGGTGAGAGTGAGGGAGGGTGAGAGTGAGGGAGGGTGAGAGTGAGGGAGGGTGAGAGTGAGGGAGGGTGAGTGAGAGAGGGTGAGAGTGAGGGAGGGTGAGAGTGAGGGAGGGTGAGAGTGAAGGAGGGTGAAGGTGAGGGAGGGTGAGAGTGAGGGAGGGTGAGAGTGAGGGAGGGTGAGAGTGAGGGAGGGTGAGAGTGAGGGAGGGTGAGAGTGAGGGAGGGTGAGAGTGAGGGAGGGTGAGAGTGAGGAAGGGTGAGAGTGAAGGAGGGTGAGAGTGAGAGAGTGAGGGAGGATGAGGGTGAGGGAGTGAGGGGGGAGGGAGTGAGGGAGGGTGAGAGTGAAGGAGGGTGAGAGTGAGAGAGTGAGGGAGGATGAGGGTGAGGGAGTGAGGGAGGGTGAGAGTGAGAGAGTGAGGGAGGGTGAGAGTGAGAGAGTGAA
>CAUDMG010002816.1:682500-745000 GCA_958450375.1 Homarus gammarus | reverse complement strand
CTCCTCATTAATGTATCATAACTCGAAATTCAATCCAGCATGTCGTTTATTTTCTTCGTGTCCAAAGGGGTGAGGGGTGACATATACCCCTTTCCCTTTGGTGGCCAGTACAAGGGGAAGTGGTGGTGGCGCGTGGCTGAGGGAGGTGGGTAGGGGTCCATAGGGCTAGGGGGGAAGGAGGAGGAAAGCGGGGTGGGAAAGGGGAAGGGTGGCGGGGTCAAGTAAGGAGTGAGGTCACTAATGTGTTGACCTTAGTGGCGTATGTGAGATATTTGCGTATAATAATTGGCATATGTGAGAACTGTGCGAACAATATTTGGCGTAGCGTGGATAACTCCGTAAAATATTTGGCGTATGTTTTAGAAAATTTGGCGTACGAATTTTGTATATTTCGCGTATCGTAGGCAGAGAATTTGGCTTTATTTTAGAATAATTTTGAGACGACAAACAAGTTCCTGTTATTTGCTTATCTATTTTATTTTATTTATTTACTAACCTACCTACTCTACTTTGATTCACTTTATTTCATTTTCATGTTTACATACCTAATTTAATTTATTCACTCACTCACTCACTCACTCACTCACTCACTCACCTGTTTAGAGTATCACCTGAGTCAAGAAGGCACTGCTGTACCGCTGGTGCCACTATCTGTTTAGTGCAGTGTCTCCAACTGCAGGTGTTAAGCCTCTCTGACACGTTTGCTTTCACTCGGAATCGAGTATGACGATCATCCAGCTATGATACAATGATATGAGTTATCAAGGATATCACCTAGGTTCGTGAGTTCTGAGGTGATTAAACAGGCTGATATAGGACAGTCAGGGTCGATCACAGATGTTGCACATGTGGAGGGCTACATCTAGTGCGGGAGGGGCGGCGGCAGCGTCTTTCCGGCGTTGACGCTTGTTTGCCTCGTTATGCAGTCGAGCTAACTCGAAAGTATTGACACCTTCTTGTGTGGTGCTCCTCCAAGCGTTACGGTGTGGAGTAATCGTCTCCCAGGTGAAGGGGTCGATTTGGCATTTTTTCAGGTTTGTCTTAAGACTATCCTTATACCTTTTCAGTTGCCCACCAGCGTTACGTTTTCTATTCGTGAGGTGACTGTAAAGTAGCTGCTTTGGCAGTCTACTGTCGTCAATGTAGGTAACATGGCCAGTCCATCATAGTTATTCATGGATAATGGCAGCCGCGATGCTCCTACAGTTGGTGTCAGTGAGAATACTGGCATTTGTTCTCTTGTCTTCCCAGCGAACTCGGAGGATGGAACGTAAACTACGTTGGTGAAAGTTTTCAAGTACCTTGAGGTGCCTCCTGTACGTGATCCATGTCTCGCTGCCATACAGCAGGGTGCGGCGAACGACCGCTCGATATACGTGTAACTTTGTAGATAATTTCAGCTCCCTACAGCTGAAGACACGATTTCAGAATCTGCCAAAGACTTGAGGTGCACATCTCATCCGATGCTGAATCTCTTCATCGATGTCCGAGGTGGTGGACAGGTGGAAGCCAAGGTACGGAAAGTGAGCAACATTAGAGAGGGTAGTACCATTAAGCTGAATGGATGGTGGAGGTGTGGCTGAACCAGGGGCAGGTTGAAAGAGAATCGGAGTCTTACGTACATTCACCTCAAGGCCAAAGTGTGCATACGCATCTGCATAGATGATCAGGATCTCCCATAGGTCGCTTTCAGTGTGAGCGACAAGGGTGAGGTCGCCTGCATGCTGAAGTTCAGTAATGGAAGCTACCGCCACCTTTGTTCCTGCCTGGAGTCGTCTTATGTTGAAAAGACCCATCACCCGGTACTTGATGTCCACCCCCCAGCTAAATTGGCACTGGCACGAGTAAGGAAGGCAGCCAAGAAAATGGAAAAGAGAGTTGGTGCCAGTACACATCCTTGTTTTACCCCTGTTTGGATGGGAAAGAACTCAGACTGTGTGCCATTGTGCAGGACACTGCCGTTCATGCCATCGCGGAGTTGCCTCACAATGGCAATGAATTTTGGTGGACAGCCGAAACGGCTGAGGGTCCACAGTAGGCTTCCCTGTTGACCGAGTCGAAGGCCTTGGTTAGCTCGATGAAGGCCATGTACAGGTCACGGCGCTGTTCTCTGCACTTTTCCTGTATCTGGCGGGCAGCAAAGATCATGTCAGTGGTGCCACACAATGGTCTAAAGCTACATTGAGATACTGCGAGAAAGTTTTCCCCCTCAGAAATAAGTCTGTTTAGGAGGACTCGGGCGATAATCTTGCCAGCTACGGACAGCAGCGAGATCCCGCGATAGTTGCCACAGTCTGACCGGTCTTCCTTATTCTTATAAATATTGACGATGGAGGCGTCTTTAAGACCTTGGGGCATTTCCTCCTTTTCCCATATATTCTCCAGGAGAGAGTGGAGACGGCTAGTAAGCAGAGGGTCTCCTGCTTTATACACACACGCACCCAGCTGACACATACACGTCCAGATGACACATTTCTGACGCACCAACACATCCTAATAACAGATCCCTGTAACACACACACACACACACACACACACACACACACACACACACACACACACATACACTCACGCCCATATGACACATTCCTGACACACACACACTCACATGACACATTCTTGACACACACACACGCCCAGATGACACATTCTTGACACACACGTGCGCTCAGATGACACATGGAGGGGTCAGTCATCAGTGTGTGTCTCCGTATCTGACTTGGGTACTAATGGCACATAATTATGCTTCCCCTACCTTCCTTCCTTTCTCTCTCCCTAAGATACTCTTCCCTCTCCCCTCCCTCCTTCTGTTCGTTCCTTCCATCCTCTCGCTTATTCTCCTTTCACTCCCTACCTCCTTCCCTCTCCTCACTTTCTCTTCCCTCCCCTCAACTACCTATAATTTTATCCTTCCCCTCTGCCACTCTTTCCTCGGTCGCCTTTTCTTTCCTTCTCTCCCTCACTTTATCCACTCATCCTTCCCCAGTCTCTCACCTTCTCTCCCTCTCTAACGTCACCATTTTCCACCTCTCACTTTCTCTCCCTCCCTCCCCTCTTTATCCTCTCATCCTGTCCCACCCTCTCACTTTCCCTCCCTCCCTCCTAGGCGCGTGAGACCTCAGACCAGTGAAAGATGATTAGGTACCCTTAACCTCCCCTCATAGGACCTGCTAATTGTCCCTGTCCAAACACTTCTCTCGTCTGGCCCTTCCTCTCCCCTCCTTTCCCTTCTCCTTCTGTCCTTCCCTTCCCTCTCCTTCCCTTTAGTCCTACCTTCCCATCTCTCTTCTCCCCTACCTTTCCTTTTTCCTCTATCTGTCTGTCACACACACACACACACACACACACACACACACACAGCTGGTAGGAACATAACACTAGTATTACAACGCCATTAGTTCCTCACCAGCTACCCCCGTCTCATCTCTACCCTTTAGACTTCCCTTTGCCCCTTACTTACCCAATTTGAACTCGTTCCCCCTTCCCTTACCCCTTTACACCTCCCCTTACCTTGACCTTACCCCTTTACACCCCCTTTACCCCTTACCACACTGTACACACAAAACCCCTGAAGTTCTTGGTCTTATCATTTGTACTGAGGAAACTATAAGGTGTTGAATCGGTACATCAATAAACATAAACTATCTGAACCTAAGATAAACAAAATCATTTATACTTGTTTTCTTCTGTTTTCAGGTATCTCTTAGGTGGTGTGGCTGGTGTTCCCTCTGGCGGCTAACGTGTTGTACGAGAGACGGTCAGATAGCTATACAGACAGATTCGAAATTGTAAGAATAATAGCAGGAACAGATTATGGTACTAATATTGAAGTGGGTCAAAACGATTGTGGATGTAGGTTTGTATCATACGTCTGGCAACTCATTGGGAATTCAAGTCTTTATTCAGTACTCAAGGAGGCAGTGTGAACGGTACGGGATTCAATGGTCCTTTTAATTAACCCAAGTTATTGATTTAGTAGTCTATATCACAACTGGGTCGACTTGAAACCTCCCAATCAGTGACTGACATCGGGACACACATCATTGAGAGTCCTTCACGACAACATAAGCACCAAAACACTTGAGAAAATGCTAAATAAAACCCATACAAATTATCCTAATCTGTACCAAGTTGTCTGATAAGCACTGCAGTAACTAACATGAGGAGACCACCAGCCATGACCGGTGTTTAGGTAAAATAATTGACGTTAACTTCATGATAGCTGGGCGGGCGGGCGGGTGGTGCGCCGTGGTCCAGTAAACATAGTCTCCACAGAACCAGCAGAGAACTGTCACGACCCTTGGTGGGTTTACCAGGTCAAGCTAATCTCAAAGATATTTAAAACATCAATAAATTTAATTATGTATAACCAAAATTAATGATAAGGGCAAGAAATAAACACAGTACACGTTAAACTAAAAATCAACACAAATAAGCCTTAAAGATTCCCTAAAACACACACACACACACACACACACACACACACACACACACACAAGAATATTGTAAGTGGTAAATGACATTAAATCTAACAATGTTCTTAAGCAAGTAACAAAAATACTCCCAAGTGACAATCAACCACGAGAGAGAGAGAGAGAGAGAGAGAGAGAGAGAGAGAGAGAGAGAGAGAGAGAGAGAGAGAGAGAGTACTTAACTATGCAGTAGCCAGGCCAGACTGACTCTCCTGGCATCTCACACATAACACATCAACTCTGGTCTGCTAACTTTACGTAGCACGACGCGGCCATATTGAAGTTTACCAGCGATTTTTGTGTGTGTGTGTTCTTTATCCATGCCTTAGTATTGACACCCACAATCCCACGTACACCCACACACTATCCACCCACATATCCATCCGTACTCCTACCAATCCACCCACTCACACCCCCCCCCCACCTACCCACTGACATCCCACTCACCCACCCATTCAAACTACCACACACCAACACCCACACCGACCCACTCATATCCCAACCCACCCACCCAGAGCCCCACCCATCTACTCACATCCCCACCCACCCACACCACAACCCACCCACTCACACCACCACCCACCCACCCTCCACCCGCCTCCGAAAGAAGAAAAAGGGAGAAAATATGAAGGAAAAAAAAATCAGCCCCTGCAGCCCCGAGCATCGTGATAAATGCCCCAATTTTTGAGTGTTTAAGACCATAACAGAGGGAGCAGTAACTCAGAGGGTCCTTACGTGTCCGCGACCGTGATAAATCAGAGGAGGAGCTGCTCTACCTACGCTGTTTTACTGTTGCTGCTCTACCTACGCTATCTTACTGCTGCTGCTCTACCTACGCTATCTTACTACTGTTGCTGCTGTACCTACGCTATCTTACTACTGTTGCTGCTGTACCTACGCTATCTTACTACTGTTGCTGCTGTACCTACGCTATCCTACTGCTGCTGCTGCTGTACCTACGCTATCTTACTGCTGTTGCTGCTGCTGCTATTGTGTTTATGCTGTTTTACTGCTGCTATGCTGTACCTAAACTGCTGCTACTGCTGCCTAGGGAGGAGGAAGAAATGGGTAACTGACGGGAAAGTAAGGGGGAGGATGGGTGAGAGGGGGAAGGAGAGAGTAAGGGGGAAGAGATGGAATGGGGATGAAATGGCAGCAAAGGGAAAAGGGGGATAAAGAAGGGAGGAGGGAAGTAAGAAGAGGGGGGAGGGAAGGGAAAAAGGGTAAGGAAGAAAACGAAGAAAAAGGGAAGGGAAGAAGGGTGAGGGAATTAAGGGAAGAAAGAGGATGGAAGGAAGGAGATAGAGGGAATTGGAAGGAAGGGGGATGAAGGGAACTCACTCCACTGAATCTATCGTCATCCACCAATCAACGACACTCACTCAATTGAGATAGATCACGGTCAGTAAACACGCCGCTCCATCCGGGGAATAATCCGCACGCAAGTCAGGGCCAACACGAACACCGCCCGGGCTGGAGTCGTTCGTGTTAGGTTGACTGGAGATCAGGATTTGAACTCCATCGACCCAAGAATCTGTCTGTCAATCATGAGACGGAAAGATAACCCCCCCGTCTATGGTATTCTTGGTCATCCTTCTGTCAATTACAATGAATTAGACGGTAAGATTTTCATTTTATTTGTTATTGTGTGATTTGTTACCGAGTTATGACTTAATGTGTATTTATATCATAAGGAAAATATTCTTTGAGGTGAGGTGAGGTGAGGTTAGGTTAGGTTAGGTTAGGTTAGGTTCCTACGATTTTTTTTCCAAGGATTGCGTTGTGATGTGGTGTGTGGGTCCTGTTTATGGTAATAATAGTACGATGAAATATTATTATTATTATTATTATTATTATTATTATTATTACAAATTAACTAATAATAATAATAATAATAATAATAATAATAATAATAATAACAACGCTTATATGCCTTCGATAATCACACACACACGCACACACACACACACACACATCAGGTCCCTCCTAACACCATCTGGGAGGGAGTTACTACACTACGCGTTTGCTGTTCAACACCTACATTAATCTGAATGTTCACTGTATGTTCCTTCACCTTTCTCTAATGAAGGCTTTTGTTAAACCACCAATGTATGTAATAAGTCATTTATGTCCAATGTATATTTTCAGCCTTTGGGTTGCAGAACTTTTTCAATAAACCGTTAATTATTTTTATTATTATTATTATTATTATTACACACACACACACACACGTCTGGATCTCAATTTACAGGATATAGAACAACGACACCTGCCAGCTTTGTAAAATCCCAGGTTAATTGACAAATATGCAGCACCTTTCTGTGCTCTCTTTTACACCTACGAACACAAAACTCCGCCAGGTGAGTTTGGAAAATGTTAAGTGAGTTTTTTTGCCAGTGTTGCAAGGGGAAATACCTGCAAGGTTCTCTATAATGTTCGCTGTTTTGGGCTAGACAGAGAGAGAGAGAGAGAGAGAGAGAGAGAGAGAGAGAGAGAGAGAGAGAGAGTCTCACGGTTAATGCTCGGGTCTACGCACGTGAGCCAGAATTTATGCGTAAACGCGTGCTGATATCGGGAGAAGGGTGTGTGTGTGTGTGTGTGTGTGTGTGTGTGTGTGTCTAATATAATTTATATGTAATCTTTTTTATTACTTTTGCTACTTACGGCGGCTAGTTTATTGTGCACCCCATATTCCTCCTGTGAGAGGTGGCGCACAAGGACTACAGCAGTTCACAAAGGGTCTGTATAACTAACCCCAGTGGTCAGTGAGGCAGTATATGTACGTTTATGTGTATGTATGTAAATATGTGTATATAACGTATACATAGGCGTATATGTATCTGTATGTATATAATATGAATATGCATACAAAACGAATATCGGTATATGTGTGTAGGTACAGTATCTACCCCTCACACACACACATCTTCACGCCCTATGAACACATCTTCACGCTACTCCTCCCGGGACCCATGTAAGTTATCACCCCGGCCAGTTTATTTGTACTGTGTCCACCTCTGCGTTGATGAGTTAGGTGGAGGGGAAAGTGAGTTGTGTCTCCCCTCACTAGCTAATTTGTGGATAGATTAGCACTCCGGGGATACTGTGTGTGTGTGTGTGTGTGTGTGTGTGTGTGTGTGTGTGTGTGTGTGTGTGCAAGGAACAGGAACAACAGCTGTATAAGGAACAGGAACAACAGCTGTATAAGGAACAGGAACAACAGCTATATAAGGAACAGGAACAACAACTGTATAAGGAACAGGAAAAACAGCTGCATAAGGAACAGGAACAACAGCTGTATAAGGAACAGGAACAACAGCACTATTACCATATATCACAACCACCACCATAACCACCACCACTACTGCTATCACCACTACAACCACCACTACTACCATCACCACTACAACCACCACTACTACCATCACCACTACAATCACCACTACTACCATCACCACTACAACCACCACTACTGCTTTCACCACTATAACCACCACTACTACCATCAACACTACAACCACCACTACTACCATCAACACTACAACCACCACTACTACCATCACCACTACAACCACCACTACTACCATCATCACTACAACCACCACTAACACTACCACCGCCAGCACCACCACTACCACCAGCCATAAACATCAACTATAAATCACATCGTCCCGCCTACCCCCCCCCCCCCCCCGCTGTCAGTATTCTCAAAGGGTCTCTCTCTCTCTCTCTCTCTTTCTCTCTCTCTCTCTCTCTGCAGGTGAGGATCATAACATGGCGCCGATAATGCAATGAGACTGTAAGATCATCCTGAAGTCACCTGGTCACTAATTATAGGAAAGATGAAGGTAAGAGAATAAATTAAGATAGTTTAGGGGGAATATATATCAGTGGGTGGGTAAGGTGGTAGGGAGGTGCGGCTATGTGGGTGGCATTCCTAAAAACATGATCTTTTTTTTTTCTTCTTCCCATTCATTCCTTTTCCCTCCTCCCATACACTCTCTCTCTCTCTCCTCTCTACCTCCTCATTTACTCTCCCTGGGTCTGTTCTTGCCTTTATTCATGATATATCTGCTTTATTCACCCCGGCTTGGCTTTCTTTCCCCCTCTCTGTGTAGACTTGCCCGACCACAAATCGCTTAGGTAAACATTGTAATTCTCTGGCGTGGGGCGAGTCAGTCAGTCAGTCAGTCAGTGAGGGTGGGTGGGTGGGTGGTCGGGTGGGTCGGGTGGGTGGGTGGGTCGGTCGGGTGGGAGGGTCGGGTGGGTGGGTGGGTCGGGTGGGTGGGTGGGTGGTTGGGTCGGGTGGGTTGGGTAGTAAGGGTCAGAAGGTGTGTGTGGGTGGGTGGCTGGGTCTAGCCTTTTAGGGGTTTATCTGTCCTGTTTAGTTGGTTGTCTGTCTGTCTGTCTGTCTGTCTGTCTGTCTATCTGTCTGTCTATCTGTCTGTCCAGCAGTTCGTTCTCTCCTTTGTTTATTATTCAGTCCGTCTATTCTCTCTTTTTTTCTGTCTATCCTCCCGTTTGTCTGTTCTCGCGTCCGTCTCTTCTGTCACAGGTCTTTTATTCTTCTTTCTGTCTGTCTGTCCTTTCAACTGTCCGTCCATTCGTTCTATCTTATTATCTCTATCTTTCTCTTTCTCTCTTTATCAGTCTATCTTCTCCGTCTGTCATGACTTTCTTACTGACAGCCGCCGCGAACCTGTCAATGTCTGTCTCTACAAATAGCTGGTGTCTGTCTGTCTGTCTGTTTTTCCTAATTGTCGTTTTAATATTTACTGTAATTTTTCATCTGCATCTGATTCTTATTTCAAGAAGAAGAAGAAGAAGAAGAAGAAGAAGAACCAATAGTATAGCGCCGTCTAGAAACTCCAGGTAACCCTTCCTTCGGTGTCTCGGGACAGGTAACATACTAGGTATTTCCCCCTCTAGAGTTGAGGAGAGAGAGAGAGAGAGAGAGTCATCCCGTTGGTAGCGTCATGGTGGTTAATGAGTACAGCAATATGTCAGCTTGGCACCACCACCACACCACCACCACAACACCACCACCTTTATCACAGCTGGTGGCTATAAGATGTATTTATTTACTTAAGGTAAATTTTTCCGGCAAATTTTTCACTGTTTGTATTTTAACTTTTCACTCTGATGTAAAAAGTGATCATGCGTTAATAATCTTTTAATTACAAGTAAATGGAGATTAAACAACGGATCTAATTGCTTAATTTAAACTCTAGGTACAATGTGTAAGTAATTATATAGACGTGACAGTGGTCGTATTCTAAGATGGAGTAATGATCAATATTTCTCGTAAGTGACTCGATAAGTTGTTTGCTCCCAGGTGACTTAAGGTAACATCAAGGTAAAAGGTTCCTCTGAGAATTCGTCATCGTGGTCGTCAGGAAATTAGCGTCTGTCTGTGTGTCTGTCATGTTGCAAGAGGAAATTGTTCTCTCTATCTCCATGACGACGGAACCTGCAATTTACCAGTTGACATTTTAATATCCACCGTCTTGTTGTTTTCTTTTTATGTTATTTATTATAATACACACACAGAGAATTACATATTTATTCATTTTTTTCTTCCAGTGAGACAATTATGTGGTTGGTCAAACATGCAGAGGTAATTATCGCTTATAAGGGAGTAGTTTACCATTATGTGGCTGTGATGATAATGATCTTTCTTATCAAGTTAGCAAATTTTGGCAGCTCACGCGACGCGACCCGCTACGTCAACAAACATCTGGTGCAAACACTGTGTTAACCAAACATTTGGTGCAAACACTGTGGCAACCAAACATCTGGTGCAAACACTGTGTTAACCAAACATCTGGTGCAAACACTGTGTTAACCAAACATCTGGTGCAAACACTGTGGTAACCAAACGTGTATTACAAACACTATGGTAACCATACGTGTGTTGCAAACACTGTGGTAACCAAACGTGTGTCACAAACACTGTAGTAACCAAACGTGTGTCACAAACACTGTAGTAACCAAACGTGTGTCACAAACACTGTAGTAACCAAACGTGTCACAAACACTGTAGTAAGCAAACGTGTGTCACAAACACTGAAGTAACCAAACGTGTGTCACAAACACTGTAGTAACCAAACGTGTGTCACAAACACTGTAGTAACCAAACGTGTGTCACAAACACTGTAGTAACCAAACGTGTCACAAACACTGTAGTAAGCAAACGTGTGTCACAAACACTGAAGTAACCAAACGTGTGTCACAAACACTGTAGTAACCAAACGTGTGTCACAAACACTGTAGTAACCAAACGTGTGTCACAAACACTGTTGTAACCAAACGTGTGTCACAAACACTGTAGTAACCAAACGTGTGTCACAAACACTGAAGTAACCAAACGTGTGTCACAAACACTGTAGTAACCAAACGTGTGTCACAAACACTGAAGTAACCAAACGTGTGTCACAAACACTGTAGTAACCAAACGTGTGTCACAAACACTGTAGTAACCAAACGTGTCATAAACACTGTAGTAAGCAAACGTGTGTCACAAACACTGTAGTAACCAAACGTGTGTCACAAACACTGAAGTAACCAAACGTGTGTCACAAACACTGTAGTAACCAAACGTGTGTCACAAACACTGTAGTAACCAAACGTGTCACAAACACTGTAGTAAGCAAACGTGTGTCACAAACACTGTAGTAACCAAACGTGTGTCACACACACTGTAGTAACCAAACGTGTGTCACAAACACTGTAGTAACCAAACGTGTGTCACAAACACTGTAGTAACCAAACGTGTGCTACAAACACTGTAGTAACCAAACGTGTGCTACAAACACTGTAGTAACCAAACGTGTGTCACAAACACTGTAGTAACCAAACGTGTGTCACAAACACTGAAGTAACCAAACGTGTGTCACAAACACTGAAGTAACCAAACGTGTGTCACAAACACTGTAGTAACCAAACGTGTGTCACAAACACTGAAGTAACCAAACGTGTGCTACAAACACTGTAGTAACCAAACGTGTGTCACAAACACTGTAGTAAGCAAACGTGTGTCACAAACACTGTAGTAACCAAACGTGTGTCACAAACACTGTAGTAACCAAACGTGTGTCACAAACACTGTAGTAACCAAACGTGTGCTACAAACACTGTAGTAACCAAACGTGTGCTACAAACACTGTAACCAAACGTGTGTCACAAACACTGTAGTAACCAAACGTGTGTCACAAACACTGTGGTAACCAAACGTGTGCTACAAACACTGTAACCAAACGTGTGTCACAAACACTGTAGTAACCAAACGTGTGTCACAAACACTGTAGTAACCAAACGTGTGCTACAAACACTGTAGTAATCAAACGTGTGCTACAAACACTGTAACCAAACGTGTGTCACAAACACTGTAGTAACCAAACGTGTGTCACAAACACTGTGGTAACCAAACGTGTGTCACAAACACTGTAGTAACCAAGCAAATATTGGATGTAAACACAATGTGATAAATAAACAACTAAACACGTGATACAGCTATAGTAAACGAACTAACATGTGGTATAAACATTAATTTAACGGACGCTCAGTTTAATGGGCCCACTGAGGATAGGTTAGGTTAGGTTAGGTGGTGGTGGTGGGTGGCGTGATGGTGGGTGGCGTGGTGGTGGGTGGCGTAGTGACGGGTGGCGTGGTGATGGGAGGCGTGGTGATGGGTGGCGTGGTAGTGGTGGTGGCGTGGTGGTGGGTGGCGTGGTGATGGGTGGCGTAGTGACGGGTGGCGTGGTGATGGGTGGCGTGGTGACGGATGGCGTAGTGGTAGAGTAATTATGGGTGGCGTGGTGATGGGTGGCGATGTGATGGGAAGCATGGTGATGGGTGGCGTGGTGATGGGTGGCGTGGTGATGGGTGGAGTGGTGATGGGTGGCGTGGTGATGGGTGGCGTGGTGATGGGTGGCGTGGTGATGGGTGGCGTGGTGGTGGGTGCCGTAGTGGTGGTGGTGTGGTGATAGGTGGGGTGGTGATGGTTGCCATGGTGATGGATGGCGTGGTGATGGGTGGCGTAGTGATGGGTGGCGTAGTGGTGGTGGCGTGGTGGCGGGTGGCGTGGTGATGGGTGGCGTGGTGACGGATGGCGTAGTGGTGGAGTAATTATGGGTGGCGTGGTGATGGGTGGCGATGTGATGGGAAGCATGGTGATGGGTGGCGTGGTGATGGGTAACGTCGTGGTGGAGTAATGATGGGTGGCGTGGTGACGGGTGGCGTGGTGACGGGTGGCGTGGTGACGGGTGGCGTGGTGATGGGTGGCGTGGTGATGGGAGGCGTAGTGGTGATGGGAGGCGTAGTGGTGATTGGAGGCGTAGCGGTGATGGAAGGCGTAGCGGTGGTGGCGTAGTGGTGGTGGCGTGGTGATGGGAGGCGTAGCGGCGGCGTGGTGATGGGAGGCGTAGTGGTGATGGGAGGCGTAGTGGTGATGGGAGGCGTAGCGGTGATGGAAGGCCTAGTGGTGATGGGAGGCGTAGTGGCGATAGGTGGCGTGGTGATGGGACGCGTAGTGGTAGTGGCGTAGTGGTGGTGGCGTGGTGATGGGAGGCGTAGTGGCGGCGTGGTGATGGGAGGCGTAGTGGTGATGGGAGGCGTAGTGGTGATGGGAGGCGTAGTGGTGATGGGAGGCGTAGCGGTGATGGAAGGCCTAGTGGTGATGGGAGGCGTAGTGGTGATGGGTGGCGTGGTGATGGGACGCGTAGTGGTGATGGGAGGCGTAGCGGTGATGGAAGGCCTAGTGGTGATGGGAGGCGTAGTGGTAATGGAAGGCCTAGTGGTGATGGGAGGCGTAGTGGTGATGGGTGGCGTGGTGATGGGAGGCGTAGTGGTGATGGGAGGCGTAGTGGTGATGGGTGGCGTGGTAATGGGTGGCGTGGTGATGGGAGGCGTAATGAAATGGGAGGCGTAGTGGTGATGGGAGGCGTAGTGATGGGAGGCGTAGTGATAGGTGACGTGGTGGTGATGGGTGGCGTGGTGGTGATGGGTGGCGTGGTGATGGGTGGCGTGGTTTTGTTGACAGTGGCTCACAGGTACACGCCACCTTCCTAGATATTGATCAAGAGGCCCCCTTCTGCTTCCCTACCTCTGTCTATATATATATATATGTCTGTTTGTCTGTACGTCTGAATTTCTGTCTGCCTGTCTCTGTTTGTATGTCTGTATGTGTGTTTCTCTGATTGTCTGTCATTCTGTCTGTCTATATCTGTATTTTTCTGTCTGTTTTTATTTGATCTACGTATCTTAATTATGTTATGATATCTTTTTTATTCTCCGTCTCTCTCTCTTATACTTTATCTGTCTGTCTGTTGTTATCTTCACTTTTATTCTCTCTCTTTATTACCGTATGTTTTCCCTCAATAAATTATTAATCTCCCTTACCTCAGGAAATAACCTACAGTAATCTCATTAAAATTCTACAAAATCAATAACACTTAAGAAGAATTTTTTTATGTAGGAACCCTTAAGAATCTTGGTTTAGTATCCTATGAAATCAATGAAAGTTTCGAGAAAATTCTATCGTAAGAACTTTTGAAAATCCGGAGTCTGGCGTTAAGTCGAAATTGTTACGATGATGTTACGTCATCCAGTTGTAGTGACGACTGTGTGACGGGATCTTGGTGACGATGACGGAACATCCTTCAGCAGTCACGGGTTGATACTGGTAGCCTGGTAGGTGGGCTATCCTCTCTACCATACATCGGGTGGGCATAGGTTAGGTTAGGTTAGGTTAGTACCGTGGGGATATTGGTTAGTTCTGTGGAGGCACTGGTTGGTACTGTGGAGGGCGTTGGGGCTGTGGGGGCATTGGTGCTGTGGAGGACATTGGTGCTGTGGAGGGCATTGGTGCTGTGGAGAGAGAGGGGGGGGGATGGCGGTTAGAAGTAGACTCAATCTACTAATGAGAAAATGTAGACAGTTTTAATCTACCTGGCAGGTGAGGGTGAAAGTCGAACGATTAGGCTCCTTAGCTAAACGACACCTGAAGCCTTTACAAGTGACGTTCAATTGCAAAACACCATCTTAGTACATGTAGAGAGAGAGAGAGAGAGAGAGAGAGAGGAAATGACAGTCATACAAGGTACTAATTCTATTTTGTCGTAGCTACAAGTCCTTCTCAGAATACACTTGAGTAGACGACTCTCTTGAATGGACCAGTGATTAGTTAGTTATCTCACCCTGGACGAGCGAGTGGCTTAATCTCCGTCAGGAGGAGAGTGAGTTGGTTTAAACCACGTCATAGTTCTTGACCCACCCGAGTGTAACTGCAGATATTGACCAATCAGAGTCTAAACAAGGACTATATTGACCCCTCAGAGTACAAACAACATCTATATTAACCAATCAGAGAACAACAACATGAGCTATTGACTCATCAGAGTACAATAACAGCAGATATTGACCCATCAGAGTACAACAACAACGATATTGACCCATCAGAGTACAACAACATGAGATATTGACTCATCAGAGTACAATAACAGAAGATATTGACCCATCAGAGTACAATAACAGCAGATATTGACCCATCAGAGTACAATAACAGCAGATATTGACCCATCAGAGTACAATAACAGCAGATATTGACCCATCAGAGTACAATAACAGCAGATATTGACCCATCAGAGTACAACAACAACTATATTGACCCATCAGAGTACAATAACAACTATATTGACCCATCAGAGTACAATAACAGCAGATATTGACCCATCAGAGTACAATAACAGCAGATATTGACCCATCAGAGTACAACAACAACTATATTGATCCATCAGAGTACAATAACTATATTGACCCATCAGAGTACAATAACAGCAGATATTGACCCATCAGAGTACAATAACAGCAGATATTGACCCATCAGAGTACAATAACAGCAGATATTGACCCATCAGAGTACAATAACAGCAGATATTGACCCATCAGAGTACAATAACAGCAGATATTGACCCATCAGAGTACAATAACAGCAGATATTGACCCATCAGAGTACAATAACAGCAGATATTGACCCATCAGAGTACAACAACAACTATATTGACCCATCAGAGTACAATAACAGCAGATATTGACCCATCAGAGTACAATAACAGCAGATATTGACCCATCAGAGCACAATAACAGCAGATATTGACCCATCAGAGTACAATAACAGCAGATATTGACCCATCAGAGTACAACAACAACTATATTGACTCATCAGAGTACAATAACAGCGGATATTGACCTATCAGAGTACAATAACAGCAGATATTGACCTATCAGAGTACAACAACAACTATATTGACTCATCAGAGTACAATAACAGCAGATATTGACCCATCAGAGTACAATAACAGCAGATATTGACCCATCAGAGTACAATAACAGCAGATATTGACCCATCAGAGTACAATAACAGCAGATATTGACCCATCAGAGTACAACAACAACTATATTGACCCATCAGAGTACAATAACAGAGGATATTGACCCATCAGAGTACAATAACAGCAGATATTGACCCATCAGAGTACAACAACAACTATATTGACCCATCAGAGTACAATAACAGCAGATATTGACCCATCAGAGTACAATAACAGCAGATATTGACCTATCAGAGTACAACAACAACTATATTGACTCATCAGAGTACAACAACAGCAGGTAATGACCTATCAGAGTACAATAACAGCACATATTGACCCATCAGAGTACAACACCAATTTTGGCACTTTTTGGATCGTTCTCTTGACGTTCACTCGACACAGCAGCTCTAGTTATTATTATTATTATTATTATTATTATTATTATTATCTATGTTATCTATTCATTTCCTTGAGTACGATGACTTCAGGTAATATTTCTCAACTGCCAAAATGTTTCCTATCAAGAAATTATTTAGTAATCGTCAATTATATATTCGACTTTTAATCAACGACATATTTCTCAGCCATAAGTATTTCTCATTTGTAAGTTAAAACTACAATACTTATCACTTAAATATTTCTCACTTAACCTAAACATACAAGGTTGATAATCAGAATATCTCTCACTTATAAACTATCAAACGCAACTTTCTCACCACGAACAAAGACATTTCTCAGACGTTCGGTTTGTTCCTCATCAACAAAACTGTTTCTCAACACTTGACGTCGTGTCTCAGTGGTCATACATCACCCGACCACACAATCCACCAATTAAAAGAGTAATTGAGAGAGCTGTTGGCAGGACGTAATCACTCCTTGATCTTCCTCCCTCCACTTCCCTTCCTCTCCCTCCCATCTCTTCCATCCCTCCTCTCTCTCTCTCTCCCTTTTATCTTCCCTACCTTCCCTCTCTGTCCATTTTTCTCCCTCTATTTACCATTCCAATCCATTCCACTCCTTCCTCCCTCCCTCTCACGGTCAGCTGGTAGACACATCATCGATCACCCATTGCATGTCGTCACCAGCGTTACAACATCACCATTGTCACGCCGTCACAACTGTTATGAGCGTCACCAGCATTACCACCGTCATTAGAGTTTACCGTGATGTGCCTCCTTGTCACACACAACATTGAGGAAAGGCAAAGTTGACAAGTATAAATACAAAGTGAATAACCTCGGGGCTGATATACGTTGACGAACCAAGTAAGGAACACACACACACAAGAATAACTTATCGTGAACAGACAAAGTTTAGTTATGAAAGAGATTAGAAGATTATTAAGTCAATTGAGTAATTTAATAACATTTATATTAAGTATTAAGAAAGTTAATTAGGTACATTACACAACACAAGTAAAACAAATATGTAATTATCAAAATAAAAGTAACACAACTATTGATCTATCAAAAGACACCAAAATATTACCCAATTATTCTTACTTTATACATTAACTACACTTACTATATACAACACAAAAACCTGATAGAAATAGCAGCTCAGGTATCAAGTCTAGGTAGCGATGAACAACCACAAGGAACCAGGAATTAACGCCGTAGTTCACCACCATCAAACCATCACAACACCACCAGTAGCAGTAGTCCTTAATACAATTCGTCGTCCACACCCCGGGAGAAGAAGAACACCTTTAGCCACAGAGAAGAAACTCAGCTTACCAGGCAGACACACTAATCTCGATACCTCTGTCTCATAGTCAGATGGGAAACTGATTCTGAATCGGTGTTCACTGGGGTCGAGTAGCTTCGTGAATCAGTTTCTTCTCCTGGTGTCAAGTTGGAGCAAGTGATGGTTATGGTGGTAGAGTGAGGAGGGGACAGAGTCGTCACACTGTCTGCCTGTCTGTCTGTCTGTATGCCTGTCTGTCTATCTCATGTAAGTTGAAATAAGTTGAAGGTTTCACTAATTTTCCTCCTGATGGATGAGAGAGGAGGAAGAGGAAGGAGAGGAGGATGAAGAGGAGGTGCAAGGGTTAGAATGAAATGGATGGCATAAATTTGTAGTAGTAGTAGTCGTAGTAGTAGTAGTAGTAAATCAATAACAATATAAAATAACTATATTAAAACAGACAATAACGACTTCACTTTTGATTACCAACAAAAATAAACAAATACACCTGCAA
Organism: Homarus gammarus; assembly: GCA_958450375.1. NCBI lineage: Eukaryota > Metazoa > Arthropoda > Malacostraca > Decapoda > Nephropidae > Homarus > Homarus gammarus. Next base: position 726,956 of record CAUDMG010002816.1, on the reverse strand, counting down.
GAAATTAGACAAAGAAACACATATTGCTATATTATTCAACACAATACAGACACGATATATCACCGCCCTTAATTTTCCACTTCTTTCTCTCTTAATTATGGTCCCTGGCTCTAATTTTACACTAATGACATTCATCTTGACGTGTTTTCACCCCAAATTAGTTTAAGCGCGTAAATAACACGGGAGGTCAGGTCAACAGAGGTCAAGGTTAATCAGCTTCCCCATGGTTGTGAGCTGAGGCGAGACAGATCAACCAAACGAGGTCAAAAGGTTAGGATGACATTCGGTTGCCCCCACACTGTCAGACACACATACACACACACACACACACACACACACCTCGTTGACCTCCTCCGTAACGAATAGGCCTACAGATCAGGTCACGAACCCCTTGTTTGACCTTTGGAATTTTACGCTTCGACCTATCTCGTTTGCTGACCTCTCCGTAGCGAATGTTCTATACGAGAGATCACCAGACTTCATGCCCTTCGAAATTTCACGCTGAGGATCGTCTCGTTCGCTTGACCTCTCCATAACGAATCTCCCAAACGAGGTCATGACCCCTGTTTGACCTTGGGAATTTTACGCTAGGACCCTAGTAAGCCGGACCAATGATCTAAATCGGATAACGACTCCCTGATGACCAAGGTTTGACCGCTTGAATTTCATGGTTGACAATCCATAGAGTGACCAGGTGTGTGTGTGTGTGTGTGTGTGTGTGTGTGTGTGTGTGTGGAATAAGTTGGGCGTTGACAAAAGGGAGAGAAAGAGAAAAAAGAGAGAGAGAGAGAGAGAGAGAGAGAGAGAGAGAGAGAGAGAGAGAGAGAGGTTAAAAGAAGATACTCCGAATAAATTGTCAAAGAAAACGAGAAACACGAAAACACACAGATGCAAAGATGACAGAAAGCCACACACACACACACACACACACACCTGAGAGAACATTTCTTCATGGCAGATCACGTCAACACTCACTTAACTTAGGGACCATCTTGGCTCAGGTGCTTGTGTTGCGTGAGGGGGGGGGGGGGGGGGGGGGGGGGTCGTGTGTTTGTGTTTCCAGAAGATGAATAAAAAGATCCCGTCCCGTAGTCATGATCACAACTAACATGACAAGGGTACATTGACTGGAGGAGGGAGGGACGAGGAGGGAAGGGGGCGAGGTGGGAGGGGCGAGGTGGGAGGGGCGAGGTGGGAGGGACGAGGAGGGAGGGACGAGGAGGGAGAGGAACGAGGAGGGAAGGGGGCGAGGTGGGAGGGGCGAGGTGGGAGAGGGACGAGGAGGGAGGGACGAGGAGGGACGGGGGCGAGGAGGGAGAGGAACGAGGAGGGAGGGGCGAGGTGGGAGGGACGAGGAGGGAGAGGGACGAGGAGGGAGGGGCGAGGTGGGAGGGACGAGGAGGGAAGGGGGCGAGGTGGGAGAGGGGCGAGGTGGGAGGGACGAGGAGGGAGAGGGGCGAGGAGGGAGGGACGAGGTGGGAGAGGGACGAGGAGGGAGGGACGAGGAGGGAAGGGGGCGAGGTGGGAGGGACGAGGTGGGAGAGGGACGAGGAGGGAGGGACGAGGAGGGAAGGGGGCGAGGGGGGAGGGGCGAGGTGGGAGAGGGACGAGGAGGGAGGGACGAGGAGGGAGAGGGGCGAGGAGGGAGGGACGAGGTGGGAGAGGGACGAGGAGGGAGGGACGAGGAGGGAAGGGGGCGAGGGGGGAGGGGCGAGGTGGGAGAGGGACGAGGAGGGAGGGACGAGGAGGGAAGGGGGCGAGGGGGGAGGGGCGAGGTGGGAGGGGCGAGGAGGGAGAGGAACGAGGAGGGAAGGGGGCGAGGTGGGAGGGACGAGGAGGGAGAGGAACGAGGAGGGAAGGGGGCGAGGTGGGAGGGACGAGGAGGGAGAGGGACGAGGAGGGAGGGACGAGGAGGGAAGGGGGCGAGGGGGGAGGAACTAGGGACGAGGAAGGAGGAAGAGGTATACCGTCTGTAGACATCATTTTCGTTAGTCGTTGCGCTTTCCTGTAATGGCGTGTCCTTTGAAGCTACACGTCTTTTTTAATTATTTATTTTAAAGAGGAACGTGTTTATTTATTATGGCCGGAGGTGTGGTTGGGGGGCGGGGTGATATATTCGTGATTATACTGATATTAGAAGCTGTGTTAATTTCATGGGGTTATATTAACTTGAGGATATTTTAAATTTAAAGAACTTAACTAATTGTTGATAGTTAGTAATTATATTCTTAGTTATATGTATATATATACCTTTGTGTTTGGGATTTTTAATTATTGTTTATTTTTATTTATTTATTTATTTATTTATTTATTCATTTATTTATTTTTTCTGGGGGTGGGAGAGGGATTTTATGACTCGGAACCAATTCATAGATATATACAGTTGGAATTATTGAAGGATTCGAGGTTTAAATATAAACTCGCACGTAAATACACACACACACACACACACACACACACGTCACCTGTCTACACCTGCTATTAATTATCATATCAAGGGTGGGGGGGGGGGACACTAACCCTTTACCCCGTACCTTTCCTCACCTGTGAAATCTTTAATTAAATGTTTCCTTCGATAAAAAAATCTTGCTAACATATTATTGTTTTTTTATTAATTTTATTTTTTTGTGTTGATTAAATATATGGGTGAGAGAAATGGGTTGAGGTGAGGGGATGAGGTGAGGGGATGGGAGTGAGGGGGTGAGGTGAGGGGATGGGAGTGAGGGGGTGAGGTGAGGGGATGAGGTGAGGGGATGGGAGTGAGGGGGTGAGGTGAGGGGATGGGAGTGAGGGGGTGAGGTGAGGGGATGGGAGTGAGGGATAGAGAACATAGATACAGGTGATGTTGGTGAATAATAATAATAATAATAATAATAATAATAAAGAAAAAAAATTATCCACAAATATCACTTTACAGCATCCTTATATCGACACACACACACACACACACACACACACACACACACACACACAACACACACACACATACAGTTCATCACATAATGCAAATCTAATCCGGTTATACCTGCACCTGACCTATAATCACATATATATATATTTTTTGACAGATGAAACTATAATTTTTGCCGATACTCATCATTGGAGTTAAGGCTCAGTGATCCATCTTCTCTATAATTCACCTGATACTCATCGCCCTGACCTATCGTGTTGCTCGCCTCGATAACTCAGGCTTCCAACAAGTGAGTCTACCGTCCCTCTCCTCCTCCTATTCCTCCTTCTTCTTCTTCACCTTCTCTTTCCCTCTCTATTCCTACTCCTACTCTTCCTACTCCTTCTCTCTCTCTCTATTCACCCCATTCTCTTTTCCTCCCTCTACTCCCTACCTCTTTTTCACCCTTATCTCATCCTTCTTTCTGATCTCTTCTCTTCTCCGCCCTCTTCACCTCCTCCTACCTCTTCTTCTTCCTCCTCTCCCTTCTCTCTTCCTCGTTCCTACTTTCCCTCCCCTCCCCCCTCCCTCTCACCTGTAATTTATACTCCTCACCTGCAAGAGAACACCTAAGAAATTCGTCTTTAAAATTCAGTCGAGTGTTTGAAGTACAATGTTTGATTCGCTTCATTTAAATCTGGATAAATTTCGATCAGGAGATTCGAATCAGTGAAGCAGGAGGATTCGGAGTTCGATCTTTTTATTTTATTTGATGAATTAGTCACTGGCAAAAAATATATATATACATGATCTAAGATATTGAGAATTTTTCAATAGGTAATACAAAAGATTCGGGGATTATTATTATTTTTTTTTTTACTAATCGTGATTGGATGTTTATGTAAATCTTTGATAGATTTGATCTTTCTTTAAATGTCAAGGTAAAGTATATAAGAGGATCTAATTTGCACAACATGAAATTTTGACGATTCGAAGGTTACCTCTCTCTCTCTCTCTCTCTCTCTCTCTCTCTCTCTCTCTCTCTCTCTCTCTCTCTGCTACTCCTTCCTTCCCTCTCTTTCATTCCTTCCTTAATTCCTTCCCCTCTTCCTTCCCATCCTATTAACAATTCTCCTTCCCTCTCATTCATCCCACTGTCCCTTTTCATCCCCTCTCCCCCCTCAGGACACACACACACACACACACACACTGTTTCCCTCTCACTCGATCAATTTCCGCCCGTCAAGGAGTAACTATTTCCGCGTCATATTGTGGATTTCCGCCTCCAGGGTCTCTCCATGCTCCTCCCCTCACCCCGGCCAGCCAGTGAGGGGAGAGAGGGGGAAAAATATACACTGACTCTCCAAGCTGTGTGAGAGAGAGAGAGAGAGAGAGAGAGAGAGAGAGAGAGAGAGAGAGAGAGAGAGAGGATATATTTCTCTCTCTCTGTTTCCTATAGGTAAAAAATAAAACTATCAATATATAATTCTTCTCTAAAACTAAAATTCTGTTTGCTTATGTTTTTTTATGTTTATATGTGTGTTTTTTCGTCTGTTTGTGTTTTTATCGTGTTTTTCGTCTGTGTTTTTATCGTGTTTTTCGTGTGCTTGGAGTTGTGTTTTTTCGTCTTCTGTTGTGTGTGTTTATGCTTGCGTGTTTTGTATTTGTTTGTATCTGTGTTTACACGTATCATTCTGTTTTAATATGTCTACATGTGAAGGTATAAATATATATTATACGATATACGTGTGTACACCCTACTATATATGTAAGGGAGTGTGTATGTATTCATATATACTCTAGTGTGTGCGCGTATGTGTGTTTATGTGTGCGTGGGATACATATGAAACTTATGTCTATATATATTTCTACTTACGAATGAACGTGTATATATGTATGTATCTTTACGCCCGTGTGTGTGTGTGTGTGTGTGTGTGTGTGTGTGTGTGTGTGTGTGTGTGTGTGAGAGAGGATTTGAACAGTGCATACGTGTGAGTCGTGCCGAGCAAACTCCACTTTCTTGAGGGTGAACTGTGGGGGAGCGGGGCGAGGAGGCGGGGTAGGGGGAGGGGCAGGGTAGGGGGAGGGGCAGGGTAGGGGGTGTGGCCTGGTGTGGGCGGGGCTTATTTTATGGAGGTTCTTGGGTTATATTTCAGATTTCATGAAGATTAGGACACCCCCCGCCTGTTTTACTTGAGGATTATACCCATTAATGCTAACCTAACCTAACCAAATCTAACCTAACCAAACCTAACCTAACCCCACCCACCATTCTGTGTTAGGTTGTTTTGTATAATCATCAGGTGAAATAAGATGGGGTTCGAACCTCAGTACCTACAGTCTTACCATCACACACACAGACACACACAAACAAGATGGACCGCTCTGCTTCCTCAAGCTTGTCAATGCTGCCCCAAGAGAAACCTCTGCTCGCTGGGAATATGTCGACGACTCCACCATTGGGAAGAGTGTGAACAATTCTGCTCCCGACTCCACCGCCCTCCAGGATATATTGAACAGTCTCCAAACTTGGGCCACCAACAACCATGTCACCATCAACCATACCAAGACCATGGTTATGCACATCAACCTCTCCTCCGACCTTGTCCCACCCCCTTCCATTACTTGGGTCACAACACACTCCAGGTTGTGGACTCCACCAAGCTTCTCGGCGTCACTATAGATAACAGACTAAATTGGAAACCACACGTCAGTACAGTTGACAAATCTTCCAGTTTTAGTCTCCACCTCCTCCGCCGACTCAAATTCCTCGGAGTTCCTGCACCCGAGCTCCTCAGTGTTTACTCAACATTCATACTTTCCAAGCTCACCTATGTCTCCCCTACCTGGTCTTCCTCCTTTAAATCCACACAGCAAGAAACGCTCAACACACTGACCCACTCGGCTCTCTCTGACCATCACCACGACCTCACCTGCAAATTTGATGAGAATCTTCTGCACCATCATCGACACCGGCTCCTACTACCACCTGAGATCCCTCGTCCGCGAATTGCAGTTCGCCACCACAACCACATCCACCCCATGCGAGCACGTATTGATAGCTATAAGAACAGCCCAGTCCCAACCATTGTAAAAATAATCAACAACTCGTAGTCAACCAGTGTATTCACTCCCAGTCAATTTTACCTTTTTGCACTGTCACTATGTTGAAATGCCCTGCAGTATGACCTTCTCCCCACCTAGTTATTATATATTATTTGTAAGCCAAGTGACCCATTCCCCAATTATGTATCTGTATATTTTTATGCCTATTAGCTGTCATGCTCTTTCAACGAACTGTTAATCATTATTATTAATCATCACACACACACACACACATACACACATTAAAACCCTCCTACCTACAAATAACAACGCTTGAGGTGACTCCGGGGCTCTGGCAATGATGAGACAGGGAGGTGAGGTCTCTCGTTAAGTTGGTAATAATCTTTCCTGCATTTTTTTTATCGCAGGATGTGTTTAGATGGAATATTTTACTAAGGACAGATAAGGAAAATTCTTCATTTTTTTCCCACTATGAGGGTTGAGAGAGGCTGCAGGGGGGTTATCACCGAAGTCGTACGCATATTATTATTATTATTATTATTATTATTATTATTATTATTATTATGATTATTATACCTTTGAGAATCAGTTGATATCTTAAAGGAATAGAAAATTAGAAGAAAACATTTGTGTAAATAACTGGTATTTGATGTTTATGAATGACTTTAAACTTTAATTGGGATAAATATAAATATAATATCAAAAACTAATTAAACATTGGAGAAAAAATTCCAATTTAGACATACGATTTATTTTATTTATTTATTTATTTATTTTTTGGTCTAAGATAAGATTTAGGAAATTACTAAAACTAATCTATTGAAAAGATCGAAAATTTTGGTACCAATTTCCTTACTAAAGAATTTAATGATATTTTTTGCCCAGTTTCTTAAATATGGATAAAAATAAAAATTGTGAAACATATCTATAAAAGTTTAACAAATATTAGCAAAAAAATTCCTTATCTAAAAAAAAAAAAAATACACAAAAATGTTGAGGAAATTTTAAGTTTACAGAAAAATAAAGAATAATGGTGGACAAAGATTTGCTTTAAAGTTGCAAATAACGGCTTTAAAAATTCCAATTAAGGGAAGCAGGTGTTTTAAGACAGGTACAGAGTGTGTTACTAGAGTTGATTATGGTCGACACGGAAGGAGGGTGTTGGTCGTGAGGGGGTGGAGTGAGGGTGAGGGTGAGGGGTGAGGGGGAGGGTGTTGGTCGTGAGGGGTGAGGGAGAGGGGGTGAGAGGGGTGAGGAGGTTGTGAATCGTGAGGGGATGTAGTGATTGGGAGGTGTGAGTTGGTCTTCTCCCTCTCTCTCCTTTCTCATGTTTTTCCCTCTCATCTCCCCCTACCCCTCTCCCTGCCCTCTAAAATATCCCCCCCCCCCTCATCTCTTCTAACCCACTCTCTTTCCCTTCTCACCTGCCTTCCCTCTCATGCACTGCCCCTCTCACCGACTGTTATGACCCGAGAGGTCTTAGCCATAATAATTATATATTATGAAAAGTAATGATAATCACAAGATGTAAACACAGTACACATTGAAAAGACTAATTTAAGATAAAGAAACCTTAAACCTAACATTATACCTCCCCTAACACACACACACACACACACTCACACACACACACTCACACACACGCACACGCACACGCAGACTGACGATCAAACACTCCACCACACCCAATAACTTAACAATGAAACTCTTCAAGTAGTTCTCCCTGGAGCTTGCTAAACCCCTCTGCTCCATCATCAATGCTTCCCTCAGCCAAGCAAGCTGCCCAACTGACTGGAAGACCTCATATGTGTCACCAGTGTCCAAGTCAACCAGCCAACAATCCTTAAATCAGCTACGACCCATTGTCATCACCCCAATACCCAGCTTAAACTGTGAAAGGTTTGTGTTTGACTGGGCTTATACTGATATTGCAGGCGCCATAGATCCTCAGCAATTTAGCAATATGAAAACTTCCTCCACCACTCACTGTCTTGTCAGCTTTCTCGACAACATATACCGCCATCTGGGAAAACAAAAGAAGTCTGTGGCTGTCGCCTTCATTGACTTCACCAAGGCATTTGACCTAGTCGACCACAATTTAATCATCAACAAAGCTATCGACCTCGGGTTTCGGAGAAGTCTTATACCATGGCTTACAGACTTCCTTAGTGACTGACGCCAAGCCGTACGCTTCCGAGGGGCTGTCTCCACTTTTCAGTCACTCACCTGTGGCGTCCCTCAAGGCACCAAGTTACGACCGCTCTGCTTCCTCATGCTTCTCAATGATGCCCGAAGAGAAACTCCCGCTCGTTGGGAATATGTCGATGGCTCCGCCATTGAGATCAGTGTAAATAACTCGGCTCCTGACTAACCACCCTCCAGAATATATTGAACATTTTCCAAACTTGGGCCACCAACAACCACGTCACCATCAACCACACCAAGACCATGGATATGCACATCAAACTTTCCTCCGACCTTGTCCCACCCTCCTCCATTACTTGGATCCCAACACACTCCAGGTTGTGGACTCCACCAAGCTCCTCGGCATCACTCACTATAGATAACAAACTAAATTGGAAAACACACAACAGCGCAATTGTCAAATCTTCCAGTTTTCGTCTCCACCTCCTCCGCCGACTCAAATCCCTTGGAGTTCCCGCACCCGAGTTCACCTATGCTTCTCAACGGAAAACCCCAGAAAAAGTGCAAAAGAGGGCATGCAAGAATATTCTCTCCCCTTCCTACTCCACATATCAAGAAGCGCTCAACACACTGACCCTCTCGACTCTCATTGACCATCACCACGACCTCATCTGCAAATTTGGTGAGAAGCTTCTGCACCATCCTCGACACCGGCTCCTACTTCCACCAGAGATCCCTCGTCCGCGAATTGCTGTTCGACACCACAACAGCATCCCCCTCTTCCCACCATCACCCCTCCTCTTCCCCCTCTCCCCACCATCACCCCCCTCCCCTCTTCACACCCCATAATTTACTTAATAATCCTCATATATCCCGGGCATCAGAGGGAGAGAGACCCCCTCCTATCCTGGACGGCGAACGTATTTAGGCAATACTGTTATTAAGGGGTGTGTGTGTGTGTGTGTGTGTGTGTGTGTGTGTGTCAAAAGCCTTCCTCTGAACTCAGCCGCAACTTCACTGTGAGAGAGAGAGAGAGAGAGAGAGAGAGAGAGAGAGATGAAAAGTGAGGAGGAAGGTTTCTGTTGAGGACCACTTGAAGATAATGATCCCCAGGTCATTACTTCTGATGATTAAACACCCCAAACCTAACCTAACCTGACCTTACCTACCTTAACTTGACCTAACCTGACCTTACCTACCTTAACTTGACCTAATCTGACCCTACCTACCTTAACCTGACCTTACCTACCTTAACTTGACCTAATCTGACCCTACCTACCTTAACCTGACCTTACCTAACTTAACTTGACCTAACCTGACCTTACCTACCTTAACTTGACCTAATCTGACCTTACCTACCTTAACTTGACCTAATTTGACCCTACCTACCTTAACCTGACCTTACCTACCTTAACTTGACCTAATCTGACCCAACCTACCTTAACCTGACCTAACCTGACCTTACCTACCATAACTTGGCCTAATCTGACCCAACCTACCTTAACCTGACCTTACCTACCATAACTTGACCTAATCTGACCCTACCTACCTTAACCTGACCTAACCTGACCTTACCTACCTTAACTTGACCTAATCTGACCCAACCTACCTTAACTTGACCTAACCTGACCTTACCTACCTTAACCTGACCTAACCTACCTTAACCTGACCTAACCTGACCCAACCTACCTTAACTTGACCTAACCTGACCTTACCTACCTTAACCTGACCTAACCTGACCTTACCTACCTTAACCTGACCTAACCTGACCTTACCTACCTTAACCTGACCTAATCTGACCCAACCTACCTTAACTTGACCTAACCTGACCTTACCTACTTTAACTTGACCTAACCTGACCTTACCTACCTTAACTTGACCTAACCTGACCTTACCTACCTTAACTTGACCTAACCTGACCTTACCTACCTTAACTTGACCTAACCTGACCTTACCTACCTTAACTTGACCTAATCTGACCTTACCTACCTTAACTTGACCTAATCTGACCCTACCTACCTTAACCTGACCTAACCTGACCTCACCTACCTTAACTTGACCTAACCTGACCTTACCTACCATAACTTGACCTAACCTGACTCTAACCTAATCTACCTTAACCTAACCTATCCCCCCTAACGCTAACCTAACCTAACCTGATAGCATTTAATAATCTAGGTCGAACATTTGCTTACATAATCACAAAACAAAAAATAATAATTTAGTACACAAAATTAAGGTATTTGATTCTATATTTATAAAGGGTTAAGTTACACACACACACAAACACACACACACACACAAACACACACACACACACACACAAACACACACACACACTTTTTATATCTCAAATTGAGCAATAAAATTCTCACGACTTACTCAGGAATTCATGAACATTGAACTGAGTCATCAACATGAGGCGGTTCTTCTTGAGACAAAAAGCTTCCCTGGAGCTATTGGGAGCCATAAAACGAGCCATCAACTGGAGCCATATAGGGAGGAGCCAATAAATCAAAAGAGAAAACTCAATAACAGAGTGTGTGATGTAGATGAAGAGAGAGAGAGAGAGAGAGAGAGAGAGAGAGAGAGAGAGAGAGAGAGAGAGAGAGAGAGAGAGAGAGATGTGATGACTAAGTGTTACTTTTGATAACTTCTCTCTGTCTCTACAGTGTGTGTGTGTGTGTGTGTGTGTGTGTGTGTGTACGTATATATTACTGCTGCAACATTTCAGTGTGTGCGTGAGAGCAAGTATTTACCTACATGTACATATCTCATCCGTGTTGTGTACATGACTGCGTGCTTGTACCCGTGTTTGTCTCTGTCTGTGTGTGTGTTTACTCCCATAACTGCTTGTCCCCTCCCCTTTATAAGACTACACACACACACACACACACACACACACACACACACACATACACACTTTCGCCATTATCACCTAATATATATGTGTGTGTGTGTGTGTGTGTGTGGCCACTTTATATGCCCTCTCTCTACTTATATGCAAATGGCTGACTTCAGGGCTGACACAGCTTCCTGATGACCTGCTGACGCTGCCTCCTTCATACTCAGGGCTAATATAGAGCTATGCCACCGTGCCCCCCCCCCCCCCCCACCAACACCTGTACCCTTTGTACCCATACCAAGTGTTCCTCTAAGTCGAAAATCCTTAGTTTGTGTCATGGTAATATCGGCTCTTCATTAAAGGAGTCTGTTCTTCCCCACGACCCCCCCCCCCCCTCTTATAAGCTTAGAGACCCATAAGGCGAAAATATAGCTTTAATGTTAGGAATATCGACCTAATTTCGACTGCTGTTCAAAAGGGGTTGACGGAGGGGGGAGGGGGGTTGGAGAACAGCTTGACGGCCCAAGACAATACTATGCTTTCGCCCCCCTACTATAAGCTTAGCCTTCATTAAAGTCGAAAGTACCATCTGTATGTTGGTAATTTTGGCCTTCAAGGGGAAAACAAAATGTTGGCATGTCGTTTTTGCATTGGTCGAGCAAATCGTCCACCGCCACAAAGGCAGGCCAGCGAGGGCTAATTACTGCACCGTTGTTAATGCAAATTAAAACCTATTGGAGAGACGGGGGGGGAGAGAGAAGAGAGGGGATAGGGAAGGGAGGGGGGAGAAGGGGAGGGGAAGGGAGGGGGAGGATAGAAGGGCAATTTCGAGCCGGGGTAAAAATCGTCATGAAAAACTAACTAACCCCAGCGAACGTGTTATTATGTCGACGCTGGGAAATGACTTTGTTGTGTTCGACCTCTTACGCTGAAGAATGATTGGTTGGTTGGCTGGCTAGGGGGTGTTCCTCCCGCTGCCTCCCTCGACACACTCACTCATGAACGCCCTGACTGACTCACCCTGTCTCATCCAATCCTCTGTGAATCCACGAACGGTGATGGCAATCAGCTGACACACATTGTTGACATTGAAACAGACCAGGCATGAATGGCAATCACCTGAGAAAAAGAATAACTTGAGTCTTCCTGAATCCACACGAACGATGATAGCAATCAGCTGTCAGACAATGTTGACACGGAGACAGTGACTGACAAGCGCTGTTTCTATAATGAGACTGGTTGTTGACATTCTGATTTTTATATACACTGACACACGGCGTCCTGAACACCTGATTTGTAATGTCACTGTTCGCTGAATGTGATATTGTTTTCTTCACCTCAATAGGAACAGGTGTGTTAGAACATGTTTCTCGGAGAAGTGATGATTTGTTTTGATTGTAAGAAGCTGTAGACCGTGGATGATGATTACCATGCACCAAGGTTGATGCCCTCACGTAAAGTATAAGAAGGTTAAACAGTTTTCGGAATATTCGGAAACGTTTATAATCTGACATAAAATAACACACCTATTGTAGTAATCAATCACATCATTACACACCTGTACTGTAAGACTTTAATTTACACCTGTACACTTAACGCTTATGAATGATACAAAATGAAGGTGATTTATTTCTCTCAGATATACATAGAGTGTTTAGATTAGTACACAGGTGAGGTTCCTATGTTACCTTAACTAGTGATAGACAGGTGAGCATACTAAACCGTTTCTCAGGTACATAAGGTAAATTATTGGCTAATCTTAAGTAATGGATGGTAATTAAAGGTACAGGTGAATTAATGGTCAATGGTAACTAATGAACAATGAAACTAAGGTACTGAGGTATATTGTGTGTTTGTTTTAATCATATCCAGGTATAATAATTACCGACTTCCTCTACAGGTGTGCTCTCTCTCTCTCTCTCTCTCTCTCTCTCTCTCTCTCTCTCTCTCTCTCTCCTTACACCTCTTTCACACCTCATCCACACCCTCTCTTCCTCTCCCTCACTTCCTGTCCACTCCACGCATCACACCCAACTCAACTTGTGGTTTCCCTTTTTACGTTTGTGTGTGTGTGTGTGTGTGTGTGTGTGTTTTGTGAGAAGTGCTGGTAATGTAATGTGTATTGAGAGAGAGAGAGAGAGAGAGAGAGAGAGAGAGAGAGAGAGAGAGAGAGAGAGAGAGAGAGAGAGAGAGAGGAATTTTCATTTCTTTTTATCAAATTCTCTTCCATATATTCTTCTTTCTTCCCTCCTCTTCCTCCTCCTCCTCCTTACTTCCAGCAGGCGGGTGTAGGAGAAGAGCAGGAGGAGGGAAAGTAAAGAGGAGAAAGCAGAGAAATATATAATTGAGAATGCGACAAGGATGGAGAGGAGAAGGAGGAGGAGGAGAAGAGAAAGGAGATGGTGGTGAAGGGGTAGGAGGGAACAGGAGGACAGGCAGACAGGAGGCGACTATGCTAATACAATTTTACAAACCAAACGTCGAGTTATTATTATCAGTCAGAGTTGTTGAAAGGCAACTAAACTTCCTGTAATTTGACTCATCCCACCCCTCCTCCTCCTCCTACCTCTTCCTCCTCCTCCTCCTCCTCTTCCTCTCTCATCCCAACAGACCAGGGTGTTCCAGGAAGGAGGGGGGGGGGGAGGAGGGGGGGGGGGGGGGGGTAGCTTCTGTAAACAGCTGGTGTGGTGTGTTAGGACAGTGGTAGTGGTGGTAGTAGTGGTAGTGGTGGTGATGAAGTAACTGTACTGGTTTACCTGTGAACGTTCATGGCTATAGTGTTACATGTGAACGTTCAGTGTTACCTGTGAACGTTCATGGTATAGTGTTACCTGTGAACGTTCATGATATAGTGTTACCTGTGAACGTTCATGGTATAGTGTTACCTGTGAACGTTCATGGTATAGTGTTACCTGTGAACGTTCATGATATAGTGTTACCTGTGAACGTTCAGTGTTACCTGTGAACGTTCATGATACTGTATAGTGTTACCTGTGAACGTTCATGATATAGTGTTACTTGTGAATGTTCATGATATAGTGTTACATGTGAACGTTCAGTGTTGCCTGTAAACGTTCATGATATAGTGTTACCTGTAATCCAAATACATTTTAATTACAGGTATGATAATGGTGAGTCCAATAGATAAGATAAGATACCCATTGTAAGTACCCGCTGGGTATTGTGTGTCTAAAATACCCTATAATGAATAGCGTTATTATGTTCAGTTGACGATAAAAAATGAAAAAAAAAATTATAATTCCAAGGCAGATAATTGAAGGAGTCTTACACCTCCCTTAGAATCTATCTTTACTTTTGAGACTTAAGACTCCTATATGCCTGTGTTAGAGGGTCCTGAGACTTAATTCAGTATTCACAAGGGATTAAATTCATCTATTAAATTGTGACACGAAAACAATAGTAATTTTCTCAGGTGAATGGAATTATTTACCTGGTTATCTAATTAATTTCTAACCTAATATTCTAATTTTATTTCTATTAATGGTTGTCTAATATATGGACTTTGTAATAATTTGCTTAAGATACGTAGAAAAAAAAAAACAACAACAACAACAACAACAACAACAACGACATCTCTACGTTACTTAAGTAAGTTATAACGTAGACTGAGAGTACTGTACCATACATTGATCATGAGTACCGCTTCTGTACCGTTGTTACCCTGAGATACTATAGGGGTCTGTACCTGTCTCTGTTCTTACATGTATTGTATGTATGTAGATATATAATTACCTCTTATACATATATCAATTACAGGTAAGGCATAATTACTTTTGGTATACATTATATCTGAAGTGTTCATATAGGTGTGGTATAGTCAAAAACGTTCACTATGTCAGGTTAATTTGATATATTCCTGAGTTGATTATTTCACCTGCATGTTTCTTGCTGCAATGAGCCTTGAGACCTTTTAAAAGCACTGATTTCACCTGTGACCTGTAACCAGCATTAATTCGACTGACCTTCAACCTGTACTGGCATTGACCCGACCTCCGACTTATATCAAAACTATCCCAACATTTAACCTCTGATCAATACCAGCACCATCTTGACCTCCGACCCGACCCATTCTAGTAAGTGGGTGGCCTCCTGACCTCTCCCTGACACCTAAACAGACACGTAATCTTTTGGTCGTCAAGGTAGGTCGCCACTTTCCACACCTGCTCGCTTACTCAGGTGTTTCGTATGTAAATTATTATAACTGATGGAGACAGATGGTTTTACTTTCGCTAGTGTGTGTGTGTGTTTGTGTGTGTGTGTGTGTGTGTGTGTGTGTGTGTGTGTGTGTGTGTGTGTGTATGTCCATTAATTTATTTCTTTACCCATTTCTCTTTTCATCTATCTATCTGTCTAGTCCTCTCTTTGCTTTTAAATCCTTACCAACCCTTATTCTCCCTCCTTCCCTCCCCTCACCACATTCGTTAAGCTGAAGACAACGTAAATAACACGAGAAATCATAATAAAACAGAGAATAAACCTGTAAAGGAGGAAAATGGCGGATATATTTCATGGTAATATCTGTAGTCATCTATTTCTTGGTTTATTTTAATGGCCGTTCATGGCAACAAAATTACTCTTCCTGTCACTCGATGGTAAACAATTATTCCTTGGACCTCAACCAGTCAGAACCATGGACAATTTTCTCCTCGCGCTCTGATTGGCCTAGAGACAATTAAAAAAAAAAAAAAAGGGAACACGATAGGAGGGGGAGAGGAGAGGGTGGGGGGGGGATGGGGGTTGGGGGGTTGGGGGGGGGTTGTTTTGTCACTCTCTTACATAACTGTTTTATATACCTACAGCATTTACAGTTCACCCAACTATGACTTACAACACACACCTGACATGTACAATCAGCGTCAACAAACACCTGACAAATACAAACACCGTCAACACACACCTGACAAGCATACTCCCTCACACCCATGACTTAGAGCAATTCAGTATCAACGGCACCACTTGATTTATTTTCTATTATATAAAGATAAATAGACAGACAGACAGAGAGACAGAGACAGACAGAGAGACAGAAATAGAGAGAGAGAGAGAGACAGCGCATGAGGGTGAAAGAGAGAAAAAATAAAGACAGTCAGAGAGAGAGAGAGAGAGAGAGAGAGAGAGAGGGAGAGAGGGCCTAATTATCTCCAAATAGACTTAAATATACTGACTCCACATTTCGGGCACAGTCGTTAACGGATCATTAGAGGACTCCTCGCCTCAGGTTAATTATCATGACGCTAGTTCCTGGTTTTGTGTGTGTGTGTGTGTGTGTGTGTACCATTACTTTTACTACTGCTATCCCCACCACCGATACAACTACTACTACTACTACGTGGCCTCCATCCTCCCCCAATAGCCACACCTTCGCCGCCATTTTATTACCTTAATATTAAATATCCTAATACATAAGTAGCTATCCTATCTGTGTTGAGTTAGTTGAGCCGCAGATCTATGCGGCATTCAGTGACTGTAGCCTCATAGTCAATATCTGCAGCAGTTGTCGGAGTTGGGGCCGAAGATCTCGTTTCCCTGAGGCAGAGCAAAGCAGACCTAAGGAGAGAGAAGGACAGTCGACATCTCAATAAGGCTGCAACGTAGCTTCTGGGCTGCTGCTTCTCATCAGATACCACCTCCGCGAGTCTGGCGTAGAAGCGTCTTGCACTTGGTCCCATCCCCCCCCCCAGAGGTTGTGAACACTAGAAGAGTGAGGCTGCCTTGGTTCACGTTTTGAATTTTCTCCCACTACGTCTTGTTCTTGTCGTTCTCGTTCCTCTTGTGTGCAGCCTCGAGAGCTAGGTTAAGGTGACAGGCGGCCATGGGGTCGAAAATCCTGGTGTCAAAGACTCGCTGTCCCCGCGTCCAGAATCCTCGACCACTGACTACTACTACTACTACCACTATTACTACTACTACCATCCCACCACCACCACTACCACCACCACCACCATTACTACCACCACCACAACCATTACTACTACCATCCCATCACCACCACTACCACCACAAACCACACTAAGACGAGACTCTGGGTGTGCTGTGGAATAACCCAGTCGGATCATCACAGTGTTGGCTTCAAGTAACATGAATAAGACAAGGTTGAGGGTTCGATCCCCTGTGTGCCTCGTATCCATTCATACAAGACTTATTTTTTGTGATATGTGTACCCTATGTTAGGTTAAGTTAGGTTAGTTTAAGTTAGGTTAGGTGAGGTTAGGTTAGGTTAGGTTAGGTTAGGATAGGTTAAGGTAGGGTAGATTAGAAAACTTTCCAGACGGTTTTCAAATTTATAGTAATGATGAGAGAGAGAGAGAGAGAGAGAGAGAGAGAGAGAGAGAGAGAGAGAGAGAGAGAGAGAGAGAGAGAGAGTAATCTTCGTTGTAAATAAAAATCATTTATCAATAATGTCTACTTTATTCATTTTATCATCTATCTATTTTGTTATCGCCTTTACATTACCCCTAATTATATTCACGAATTTCCACATTAAACAATTACCTTTGAATTCCATCTATCTCTAAATCTTCTTAAATTTTACTATTCACTCTAATTCTCTTTTCTTTACCTTAATTGACTTCATCTCCATTATCAAGTTTATTCAAATTTCTTAATATTCTCAGTCAATTCATCATCTTCACTACTAAAATCATCATTATTATCATATTTACTACATTCGTCTTCCATCTATTCTCTGTTCTGCTTCATTCATCATATTTATCATCTACGCTACTACAGGCACTTTATCAGTTATTTTTTTTACAGTGGTAATATACAAACATTCAGACAGACGACGATTTCTATATACCGCCACCAACACACACACACACAATAAAAATCATTAACTCTCTACTTGAATATTACGCCTTTATTTGGTGTAAGAAAAATAGCAATAATAATAATAATAATAATAATAATAATAATAGTAATAATAATAATAATAATAATAATAATAATAATAATAGTCATAATAATAATAATAATAATACTATACAATAACCTATTTATCTTTCTCACATCATTAAAATAACTGCAAAAAAATATATGTTGTATTTTAGTATTTCTTTATATCAATCAATTAAAATTTTAGTTCCTTTGGTTTTAAATATTTTTGTATGTAGTCAGTTTTGTCGATTTTATTATTGTTGTTATTATTATTAGTATTATTATTATTATTATTATTATTATTATTATTATTATTGTTATTATTATTATTGTTATTATTATTATTATTATTATTATTATTATTATTATTATTAGGCCTACCACTGATAACAATACCGGAATACACACACACACACACACATACACAGGTAACACACAGGTAACACACAGGTAACACACAGGTATCAATCCCTCTCTTAATTAAGCCTAACATCATCATCTATGTCCTATCTCTGGTTCATCAACTCTTTCCTCTTATCATTTTCCATTTCACTTATTACCTTTACCTGTGCCTAATTAGAAACCATTCATTAAGCTCATAGATTATCTCCCCTTGTAATATAATAAATTCGTGTTAACTCCCACCAAACCTAACCTAACCAAACCCAACCTAACCAAACCTAACCTAACCAAACCTAACCTAACCTAACCTAACCTAACCAAACCAAACCTAACCTAACCTAACCAAACCTAACCTAACCAAACCTAACCTAACCTAACCTAACCTAACCAAACCTAACCTAGGCCATGTTCACTACAGCCTAGACGTAATTTCTTGTCTGTTGTGTTGCTACGACTACGACTACTACTACTACTACTACTACTACTACTACTACTACAAACTACTGACGTGAGATACGATAACAAATGTCCCTTTTAAATGATAGAGAACAAAATGGCGTCAAAATCACCCTGAGACTATACCATCACTAGAGGCGTTTTCTCATTTTATATATTAATGTTGTATAATTTACCTCAGTGTGTGTGTGTGTGTGTGTGTGTGTGTGTGCGTAACTCAATTTATCTAAATCTTTATCACACACACACACACACACACACAGACACACACACACACACAGATATAAATACGGTAAATAAATTATGTAATAAGATAAAAAAATTAAACAACTTTGGCCGTTAATAACTGATACGGTAATTACTTCCAAAGTCATTAAGTAGTTTGAGCAGTAACTATGATATGGTTCGTTAGGGATTATATTACTATTACGTTACTCACATAATTACTCTTTAATTACTTCTCTACTCGTAACGTATAGGCAACTCTGCTCTTCCTCTGATGGTGAGTGGTTGTTCACTGTCAATAATTATCAGCAGCCAATCACAGTGGTTGATTCCGGGTACAGGGGATTAGCCCAAGAAATTTAAATAAGATTGGTGGGTGGAGGTGAGTGGAGTGGGTCCAGACGTTGACAGCAAGAATTAACACATGATATTCGTCCGTATCAAGCTTTCATTATGGACGCGAGACTCAATCACCAGCACAGCTCTATTACCTGGCAGCCTCACGCTCCTCCTGACTGCACCAATTCTTCCGGCCAATCACCGGCGGGCAGTGGGAGGGCCTCTGTAAACGGTCCTTTATCTGATTGGCCGCCTGGCGTAAGGGAGGAGCTCAGGCGTGGCTACTGTCACTCATATGGCGCCGTCCCTGCCAGGGGGAGGAGCCTCTGAGCTCTGGTGAGGGCGAGGGGCGGGAGTCAGTATATAAGCCAAGGAGGCGGTAGTAAGATGTCCGAGTGACAGCAGGCTGTCAGAACAGCGAGTAAGGACGTGTTGTGTGTTTGACACGTGAGTCTCCTGACGCAGGACGCTATACCTGTGGAGGTGCTTCAGGAGGGAGGTCGCCGGACAGTGTAGTAGTGGTGGTGTGCAGTGCGTGATGGCTCTAGAGCTGGAGCGTCAGCAACAAGTCGCCGCCATAGCCACCTCCTCTAGCCCGCTCGTGTCCCAAGCTGCTGCTGTAACCATGGGCGCCCCTGCCGCCCCCGTCAGCCCTGCGTTACCGCCCACGCCGCCCTCACATGATGCTCGCAGCCCGCCCCCGTCTACCCATGATGCCCGTAGCCCGCCCCCACCCTCACCACGGCCCCCGCTAGAATCCAAAATGCCCCCCTCACCTCCTCCCAGCGGCCATAGTCCTCGCGCCCTGCCCTTCAGTATTGAGAACATCCTGCGGCCAGACTTCGGTGTCACGCGGCTCCCGCAAGAACGCCCGACGATCCGAACACCAGAACTGCTCCTACGAACGCCGCCGAAGACTCCAGAGGCGCCCGTAGACCTCAGCCAGAAGACGTTACCGAGGATCCACAACCAGCAGTACTATCAGATCTCGTCATCGCCGTCGTCGTCATCGTCATCTAGCGTCGGGGGAGGGAACAAGTACCCCGACAACCCCGAGGCGCTGGCCAACCCGAAGGTGCCACAAGACGACACCAACAACTGGCCGGCCTGGGTCTACTGCACCAGATACTCCGACAGACCTTCTTCAGGTGGGTCATTAACTCTTGAGCTGTAGTGGTGTGAGTGATGGTGACGCCAACACTGTAGGTAAAAAAACTCTCTTTGTCTACTGAGAGATGACATAAAAGTTTCCTCTATCTCCTTCTACATAAGTCATTGTGCTGTAGAGATAAATACATAAACAAACTCCTAATAAAGACGCTAAAAACAACAACAACAAAAACAATCAGTAAGAAAAACAAATTAAAACAAATACAATACCCCAGGAATAACATAAAACAGTTACATGATACCTGTATACGCATAAAATTAAAAAAAAAAACATAATACGCCACAGGAAACAATGTATGCTTGCAGTAACGCATCTTAACATTATCACTTTGAGTACTGATGTTGTATATTACCCACGTACATATTATTTATCGATTAGTTGTATACTATCTATTAAATAACTAGATGAGTTTTGAGCGTTGATTAATTGTTAGTAATTGTCGATTAGTTGTGCATTATGTTATATTACTAGATGAGATTTGAGCGTTGATTAATTGTTAGTAATTGTCGATTAGTTGTGCATTATGTTATATTACTAGATGAGATTTGAGCGTTGATTAATTGTTAGTAATTGTCGATTAGTTGTACATTATGTTATATTACTACATAAGATTTGAGCGTTGATTAATTGTTAGTAATATTAGTAGATATTATTCGTATTATTGTTATTGTTACTGAATTATTGGTTAAGTAGTTGTGTTGATATTTATTTAATTTTTTTATTAATATTAGCGTTTATTCTATATAGGTTAGGTTAGGTTACTTTAGGTTATGTTAGGTTGATGATGTGGAAGGGAAGAATTGATTATTATTATTATTATTATTATTATTATTGTTGTTGTTGTTGTTATATTTTCTCCTGTGGTTCAACTTATTATTATTATTATTATTATTATTATTATTATTATTATTATTATCAAAAAACCCGATAATTAAAAATTTATGTATAATTTTTTCATTTATATAAGAAAACATAATATTTATAAACCCAAAGAAAATTATTAAAATATGTATATATCTTTTTTTTCTTTATTTCCTGTAGAACCAAGAGGCGAGTACAGAGCGGCCAGGTCAGGTCAGGTCAGGTCAACCATATCATTACGACACTAATTCTGCCGCCCCCCTTTTGATGGTCCACCCAACCTTCCTAAATTACACCGCCGCTACCGCACACCGCCCGACCGTCCGTTCAAATGTTTGTGAATTAATTTTCCGTTTTATTTGCTGCTTATTATTCGATGGCCGCTTCTGTATGTGTAAATTCCACTTTTTTTTTAATACTTGTTAGATTAGGTTAAAAATATGTTTGATTTTAGTTCAATTTTATCAGTGTTAAATTTGAATTTGTTAATATCGCCGCTGACTTTCGTGGTTCAAAAGTTAAAATATAATATCCGCTTTATTGTGCTAATTTAACTTGTTCTTTATTTTGTAATGTTAAATTGGGTTAAATTGGTGTCTTGCTTTTTACAATACTCATTTTTATGTTAAATTTGGAGGCCGGTAAATAAGAGAATTCTTCGCTTTTTCTCTCGTAATGTTAACTTACTTTTAACATCCTCAGCTACATGTTAATTAATTTACCTTGTGGGATGTTATAATTTATCACCGCTATAAATGTTCCTTAACATCATTTTGTAACGATTCAAATCCGACTAAATTGAGTTAAAAACATCTATTCCTTTGTTAATGTTAAAATACAACAGCAAAAGAAACCCTTCAAAATCTTCTCGGTTTGTTGAAATTGTTTGTGGTTAAATTACTGGTTAATTTTAATTTCCTTCGGTGATATTAAAAAACTACTTGTTAATTTTCCGCGAAACTTTGTGCCGCTAAAATATGTTATAAGTTAATCTTCATTTAATATCGTCCAAAACAAAATATTAAAACATGTTAATTAATTTCTATTCATCTACGTTAAATTTGCTGCTATTAAAATTTCATCAATTAAGTAATATTAACATACAAGGATTATATTATTAACATCATATAGAAACTACTAATTATAATATAAATATGTATATAAGTATATTGTAGGTATATAGGCCTATGTAAATATATATACTAGGCCTATACTCCAAAACTCTCTATAATTACATAACTCGTAAATTAATTTCTGTTATAGGGATTCAATTTACAATGAATAACTACTTTTCTAATTATCGAGAAAATTATAAATAAAAAGTAAGAATAATGGACAGAAATTCTTACTACTTTGAATAGGTTGTTTTAACGAGGCCTCCCCCCCCCCCCCGCCACCCAGCGTTAAAAAATAAGCTATTATTGTACATGAACTGAACGCCGCGTTGAGAGGAAAGCGTTGAGAAATTTTTTTTTGGTGATGAAGAACGTGTGTGTAACATGCATATGCGTTCAGATACCAGCGTGGAATTTAATCCTATACAGCGTTGAAGATTTACACGAGACCACAATATCAGCGTTGGATTATACATGCAGTGTATAATAATGCGTTGAGGTTTAGGTGCTGGCGTGGAAATGTGTAAAATGTGTGTAGGCCTAGGTATTCCAATGTTTGCGTTGAAGAAGTACAGTCAGCGTGGAAAATATACAATTGACGTGGACAGTGTAATTGAGTGATCAGATGTTAGCGTTGAAAGTATACAGAGAGCTTTGGAAGGATTGAAACCAGCGTGGAAATTACACTGAAGTCGTGGAAGAATTATTTTCAACGCCCTTTAAATTCTTGAGAGATGGCGTGGACTACACTATAGCGTGGAAACTGTAGGTGAGAATGGGAGGCGTGTAACTTTGAAGTATGATGGACAATTCAACGCAGGGTTGTCGGAAGAGCGTGTGTGTGTGTATAGCCGATACCTCTCTTCTTACTAACGTGGAAAGTATATCGGGTACAGAGTGCGTGGAAAATTAGCGTGGAAACTCCAACTATACACATAACGTGGAGTGAGAAAATACGGGGCTTACACAGTGGCGTGGAAACTATAGAAGGCGTGTATGACTGGCGTGGAAAGTATAGTAGTTGCGTTTAGTTTAAGTTTGAACGCCTCTTAACCCTCTTACTCCTTCCCACTCACAGACAGACAGACAGACAGACTCCGAGATTCCAAGAATGCGCAGTCCATCAGTATAAGGCGAAGTGGAAAGTCAATTTTCCTAGTGATTTCCCTGCAATGTGTGGCGCGCGCCCCCATGGTTCCTCCCCACGCCCCCCCTCCCCGCGCCCTCTCTACCACGCCCACCGTTGTTAAAATCGTCCACTAACCCACACACGCCCTCTGTTCGAATTCCACGCTGTTCCACGCCCATGCAAAATTATTCGTTATTACGATGACGTGTACAGGCCTTTGTTGCCAGGCTTAACTGTCCACTGACTTCCACGCCACCCAACGCACCTATAGATGAGTTGTCCACTAACCCACAAGCCTTCTCTGTAAATTCCACGCTCCCCTTGGTATGATTTTTCAAAGGCGTCTTTATAAAATTCACGCTGGTTATACACGCCTACTGCTCTCACTGTTCAGTTTCCACGCCTGTTCCACGCCAGCTAAGTAAATTCCCTTAGACTATGTGGCCTTTACACGCTATCTATCTTTCCACGCCGTCTATATATGCTGCATGCCTTCTATGCTGACTGTGCACACTTTCCACGCCCTCTGTTTATATTCCACGCCGACTAAATATTATCCTTATGACGGTTATACATATGCACGCCCTCCTACGCGCCCATCCACGCCTTCTTACACGCCCATCCACGCCAAGTCTCCAGGAGGTTGTATTCACATTTTTCTTCTCTATTGCCGCGCCTTCATCTTAGCTTCCCACGCCTTCATCCTAGTAACCAACGCCTCCCGCGCCTTTAACCTGGCTTTCCTGGCCTTCATCCTAGACGCCCGCGCCTTCATCCCAGATGCCCGCGCCTTCATCCTAAACGCCGCGCCTTCATCAATGATACCCGCGCCTTCATCCTAAACGCCCGCGCTTTCATCATTGATACCCGCGCCTTCATCCTAAAAGCCTGCGCCTTCATCTTAGACGATCGCGCCTGTATCCTAGCAATCCATGCCTCTCACGCCTTTAACTTAGCCTCCCGCGCCATTATCGTAACTTCCCGCGCCTTCATCCTAAGAACCCACGCCTCCCGCGCCTTCACCCTAGCAACCCACGCCTCCCGCGCCTTCACCCTAGCAACCCACGCCTCCCGCGCCTTCACCCTAGCAACCCACGCCTCCCGCGCCTTCACCCTAGCAACCCACGCCTCCCGCGCCTTCACCTTACAGCAGAACCGAAGACGTTACTCACCATTTGAATAACTATCGAGTGATTTTTATTCAGTATTCTAATTGTCGTCTTTATCACCGTTCCTAATTACCCATTTATCACCACCTGCTTTAATTACCACCAATTAGCGTTTCTGTAGTATATTGACGGCCAGGTAATGTGGTCTCTCTCTCTCTCTCTCTCTCTCTTTCTTTGTCTCTATTTATCGCCTTTCTTCTATTCCTTAGGTAGTTAGGTAGATAATAATAATAATAATAATAATAATAATAATAACAGCAAGAACTAATATTTATCCACGAAAATCACTCCCAAATAAAACAACTAATAATAACAAAAATAACCACAAAATACAGTAAGAGAATTAGACGAGAGAATGATAAAAGGGGAATAAAGGAATAAAGGGAATTAGAAAGAGCAAAGAAGAATAGCCTCCTCGTCTCGTGTGGTTTCTTTGAGGTTTCTTCACTCAATTACATTTCCCTTGCGAGTGGCTGAACTCTGGTTGTTGGCTGCCGACCCGAGAGTGAGAGGGGTGAGTGGGAGGAGAGGGGAGGGTGATGGGGGAGGGAGAGGAGAGGGGTGGGTGATGGGGGAATGAGAGGAGAGGGAGAGTGGGAGGAGAGGGGAGGGTGATGGTGCAGTGAGAGGGAGAGTGGGAGGAGAGGGGAGGGTGATGGGGGAGTGAGAGGAGAGGAGAGGGAGAGTGGGAAACGATGTACAGGAGAAGAAATGCTATTTGTTGATTCTAAAACCGTGAAATTTGCATGTATGTATGTATGTATGTATGCATTGTTTAGACGTTTTGTATGTGTGTATTTACGTAGGTATATGTCAATTCTCTCTCTTCCTCCTCCTCTTCTCCTTTCTTCTCTTCTTCTTCTGCTTCCTCCTCTTCTTCCCTATTCCCTCCTCCTCACTCAGATCAAATTCCACTCCGCTAACTCTCATCCTAGTAAGGGTCTGGGTGGTGAGCAGCTGGTAGGGTGTTCCTTCCCGTTTAACACTGCCTTCAGTCTCCCTTTTCCCCGCTTGTATACTGATAGAGAAATTACGCACATACGCCAACAAATTATTTTACGTATATAGTGAAAAATATTACGCATATACGCAAATAAAATCTTGTGTTGAGGAAGATGTTGTTCTATGTATGAAAATTTATCTTATGCGTAGATGAAAATATCTCATACGCAATATCTTTATTCGCCAAAAAACTCCTCAGCATTTAATGTAAAAAATATTATACACAAATGCCAAAATACTTTCATCAGTAGGGTAAAAAAAAATATATATATATATATATTTCCATGCGTAAAATATCATTAATGCTTAAAGAATGATGCGTCATTCTTATACAAAAACAAATATCTTACGCATATAACAAAAATATTACGCACAAGAAATTACTCCTTCATATACAGAGGAAAAAGTATTATTTTGACACCTTAAAATTATCTTCCACGTGTAGAAAAAAATAATACGAACATAAGTAAAAAAATATTGTTATTAATTTACATCATAATATTACTCAGGGAAATATCTCTCTCTCTCTCTCTCTCTCTCTCTCTCTCTCTCTCTCTCTCTCTCTCTCACTGGATTAAATATTCAACGCCACAAATATGAACAAAATAAGAGAAATATTGACTTCTATTGTCTTCCCATTAGAGTAAAAGAATATTATTGTCCCGGTAAAGAAGTCAATTTCTGTCTCGTTGAGTCTTGAGAATTTTGGCGTATTTCCGTAATAGTTTGGTACATGCTGGCGTATTTTTTTTCTTCTCCGTTTTAGTAATGTTATTTTCAGCATAGTAATATATTTCACAGCCCCAACAATCTATTTCACAGCCTCAACAATCTATTTCGTAGCCCCAACAATCTATTTCACAGCCCCAACAATCTATTTCACAGCCCCAACAATCTATTTCACAGCCCCAACAATCTATTTCGCAGCCCCAACAATCTATTTCACAGCCCCAACAATCTATTTCACAGCCCCAACAATCTATTTCACAGCCCCAACAATCTATTTCACAGCCCCAACAATCTATTTCACAGCCCCAACAATCTATTTCACAGCCCCAACAATCTATTTCACAGCCCCAACAATCTATTTCACAGCCCCAACAATCTATTTCACAGCCCCAACAATCTATTTCACAGCCCCAACAATCTATTTCACAGCCTCAACAATCTATTTCACAGCCTCAGTCACCGTAAACTCGTCTAGTGAAATTACTTCAGTTACGCAAACACTCCTCCTCGCAAGAAATATATCGAGCGTATAAAGAATGTTATTATTACGCCCCGTTTATACGCTAAAATGGTAACGATAGAAGAGTGACTATTGGGATCAGTTACGCATATATAGATACTGGTTATATATTGTGAGGACAGATCTGTTTCAAGGTTATAAAAATGATAATACTAGCTAGAGAGAGAGAGAGAGAGAGAGAGAGAGAGAAGAGAGACATAACACCTCCACCACCACTACTGCCTCCACTACCACCACCACCACTACCACTACCACCACTACCACTACTACCTCCACCACCACCACCACCAATGGAGAAGAGAATTACGCATATACGCAAAAAATCCCAAGGAAAATTCTCTCTCTTTCTCATTCTCCCTCTATCCTCTCCTCTCCCTTCCCCCTTCTTTATTCCCCTTCCACCACCCGTTTTAAATCAGTGCAAATAAAGCTTTCCTCACATTCCAGACTGGTGGGTGGAATGTGGGGATCAACCATAGTACTTCCACAACGATGAATAGCCGATTGTCACTTGTTTTACGCGCTACGTTAGTGGGGGAAGGAGGGGGGGGAGGGGGGAGGAGGGAGAGGAAGAGGGGGAAGGGAGGGGGGAGGAGGGAGAGGAAGAGGGGGAAAGGAGGGGGGAAGGAGGGAGAGGAAGAGGGGGAAAGGAGGGGGGGAGGAGGGAGAGGGGAAAGGAGGGGGGGAGGAGGGAGAGGGGGAAGGGAGGGGGGAGGAGGGAGAGGAACAGGGGGAAGGGAGGGGGGAGGAGTGGATATCTGTACCTCCTCCTTTATCATTCCCTTTCTTTTATTTTCCTTCTCTATTATCTTCTTTATTCATGTTATCTTCTTCTCTTCTTCTTCTTCATTTTTATCTCCCTGGTGTATTTCTTCTCCTATTTCTTCCTATATCTCATCTCCACATCTTTATTGTCTTCTCCTCCACCTCCTATTCCTTCCTCTTCCTCTTGATTCCTTTACACCGCCGTATAGTATCAGTGTCATATCAACGCCATTATAACCTAACACAACCTTTATTTAATGACTAAAACAATACTAAGGTCAACTAGATACAATCCTCAGTGTGCATTTTACCTTAAGAATTTTTTTTTTTTTTTTTTGAGATTTGACTTCGTATTGTGGATAGAGGGATGAAGGTAGGAGTTGTTAGGGGTGATATACTCCTGGTATACCAATGGGAATTTAGGCTTTAATCTAGTTGTATAGTCTCTTGTTCCCCCTGTAGCACCCCCTAGGATAGTTTAATATTCGTGAGAGGTCACAATTGGACGGAACAACAGGCCCGTGAGAGAGAGAGAGAGAGAGAGAGAGAAAGAGATTAAATAATTTTGGGTCAAGTTGGTCTCTCTCTCTCTCTCTCTCTCTCTCTCTCTCTCTCTCACATCAACCAAGCGCTGGTGTTTCTCACAAGATGCAGCGTGTACCTAAGATTTACTCTGAGAAATATATAAAATAATATGACAATAATAAATAATAATAATTAATTAAACTAATTCATTTTATTATTATTATTATTATTATTATTATTATTATTATTATTATAGCCGTACCTTGTATACACCATTAATTATATATATTTATTTTATTTCACAATATTATTACATACTGATATAGAAAACAACAACAAAAACAATAACAATAATAACAATAACAATAATAAGAAGAAAAATAATAATAATAACAATAACAATAATAAAAATAGTAATAATAATAATAATAACAATAATAATAACAATAATAATAATAATGATAATAATAATAATAATAATAATAATAATAATAACAATAATGATAATAATAATAATAATTAATGAAAATAACAACAACAACCACCCTTAACAATGCAAACAAGATGAAACAACATGATAATTACCAGGTAGGAAAGGAGGAGGGAAGGTGAGGGGAAGAGAGGGAGAAGGAGAGGGAGGGTGAGGGATGGGGGGGTGCGTGTGGGTCCGTTCGTCAGCCTAATGATCTTTATAACCTAATTTAACAAACTTTGAATAAAAATATTATCTAAATCACCTGGAGAAAAAGGTTAATTATGCTCATTAAATTAAAGAGTCATTATCCTGCAGTATAATAATAATAATAAAAAATGATTTAATATATTCACGCATGATATTTGATTGGCTGGTGTGTGTGTGTGTGTGTGTGTGTGTGTCTGTGTGTGTGTGTGTGTCTGTGTGTGTGTGTGTTGTTTATTCACTAATTTATTTATTTACTTTTTTTTATCTGTTTGTGTAATTTTATCAATATTTTCTTTCTTTCTATAGTTATCTTCTAATGTACCATGACTAAATTACTATCCATCTATATATCTGTCTGTCTGTCTGTCTGTCTGTATGTCTGTCTATCTCTCCCCCCCCCCCCCCACACACACACCCCACCGCCCTCAGAACCCGAGTTAATATATCAACTACAATGTTATATTTAACACTCTCTTCTCTCCATGCTAATAATAGCGATAATTACAACGCCGGGCGAAGACGTACAGCCACACGCTAAAATTGGACACGGCGAATTAGGCGCAGAATAGAAACTGGAAATTGACGCTTAGGAACCCGGGTTGATGGCGTCGAGAGAGAGAGAGAGAGAGAGAGAGAGAGAGAGAGAGAGAGAGAGAGAGAGAGAGAGAGAGACTTACTAACACACTTGCTATTTTCTTTGACTCAAGTGCTTAAAATTAATTCCTATTTATTCTTCACATTTCATTCTTAATCTCAAAGTTATTATCAACAGTTTGCTTTTAACTTTTATTTGTGTATTTTTATTTAATTAGTTCCATCATTATTCGTTCTTACATCTTCTTCTTCTTATTATCATCATCATTATTATTTTTTGTGCTATTCTAATCCACCGAGTTACTCTTTATTTACATGTAATTACTTCTATACCTGGCGTTAATTTGGCTACGGTCAGGAGTTGTGTGTGTGTGTGTGTGTGAGTGTTTGAGTGTGTGTGTGTGAGTGTGTGTACATTTCCACCTGTGTTAATTTGCATACAGTTTTACTTAAAGTGATTTCTTGTTATTTAATCAACTCTCTCTCTCTCTCTCTCTGTCTCTCTCTCTCTCTCTCGTTATCTTCCCCGTCTCCCACCATCATCGCCGTAACAATATGACCAAATAACCGGGTGGAATCATCAGCATTTTACCGACTTAGCTATCGGAGCATAATTAGTATATGCAGTACAATTAATTACTGAACTGAGATAGCGTGGTATAATTACTCTAAGTGGTATGACAATCAAGTATGGGATAATCGGGAATTATTGACCAGGATGGGGTGATTGAGGTGGTATAATTGTTATTTATAGTAATCTCTAGGAAAAACTTTTAATTAGATGATTATTGACTTTGTATAGGAAAATATAATTCAAATAAGCTTTATGATAATTATGTAAAATTATTAAGGAATTATTGACCCAGTTTACCGTAGTATATAAGAGAATTATGATAATTATGTTGAATCGTTAAGAAAAGTAATCGAGATTCAGTGTAGCATTTTATAATTAATATAATCGGTTTGTTAATTATAATATACCCTCATTATAACGTATATCTACATAAATCATATGATAATTATTGACTTTTATATCAATTAATCAAAGACGTATTTACATATATAAATATATGATCTGAGGGTTGGCGACCACGGCCCACCTTCCCATTCCGTATATATTTTCCACCCCCATATAGCGAAGTATAATTACTATAATTGTTGTTATAATCACGTGGTATAATCAGGTGATGGAGAGACGTCAGCATCGCGTCTTGAGGATAATTTACGTGTCCGGATCGCGTCTATTTTTGGGTGTGTTGATTAGCTTACACAAGATGGCGTTCTCGTCTTGTCAGCCAATTAAAATATCTGTTTTATCCTAGACTTGCATGCGAGGCGCTGATTGGCTGTTGATGAGTCTGTCTTGGGTGGTGATTGGTTGTTGATGAGTCTGTCTTGGGTGGTGATTGGCTGTTGATGAGTCTGTCTTATTCCGTGATTGGTTGTTGACGAGTCTGTCTTGGGTGGTGATTGGCTGTTGATAAGTCTGTCTTATTCCGTGATTGGTTGTTGACGTGTCTGTCTTGTGCGGTGATTGGCTGACGATGAATCTGTCTTATGCGGTGATTGGCTGTTGGTGAGCGTTTCTGGGGTAACAATTGGTTAATCTTGAGAGATATCCAGTCGCTTCTATCTAATGATTGGGGCTCAGGAGTATCTCTGACCTGATTGGCTGATTCTAAATGACAATAAATCGTTCTCGGGTTCTGATTGGCTGCAATTGATTGATAGTGGGTCACCTGTAGACCGTGATTGGCCAGGTCTTCTGAATACTATTAATTTACTATTTAGTGGTGATTAGGGATTGGTTAGCATTATATGATCGTGTTTGGGTCGTAACGAGGTCGTTTGGGATAGTAATTCAGTACTCAGAGGGTCGTGTGAGTCCTTAAGAGAGAGAGAGAGAGAGAGAGAGAGAGAGAGAGAGAGAGAGAGAGAGAGAGAGAGAGAGAGAGAGAGAGAGAATAAATAAAGTTGACAATCGTAAAAAAGAATAAAAAAAGGAAAAAATAATAAAGGGAGGAAATAAGGCAATACAAAGGGGAATGAAATGGGGGCAAGAACGAGCTACAAGACTGTAATAAGGACGAACAATCAACTCTTAAAACAGATTTCACGGTCTACTTTACCCATTCTACTCGCCTGGGGTCTCTCTCTCTCTCTCTCTCTCTCTCTCTCTCTCTCTCTCTCTCTCTCTCTCTCTCTCTCTCTCTCTTCCTCTCCATTCTCTTAATTTATCACCATTCGTACCTTTCGTTCTCTTTTCCTTCTCTTCTCTTCCCATCTACTTTATCTCTTTTCTTCATCCTACCTCCTCATTTCTCTTTTCCCTCCCTATCCCCATTCTATTACTCCTTTCCTTCTCCCTCCTCTCCCTATTAACTATTTCTCTTCTTCTGACTTACCATCTCCCTTGTTTATCCTCCCTTACCCTTTACCCCCATTTTCATTGCCCAACTACCGCCACCTCCCTCATCTCTCCCCCATCTCTCCCCCATCTCTTCCTTCCACCCCATCAACCTCACATTTTCCCCTTCTCTCCAACCCACACCTCCCCTTCCACACACACACACACACACACACACACACACACACACACACACCAACAATTGGGGATGTCTTCGCTCGAGCGCGCACCAGGTCTCGATCACCCCACGATGGGAAGACCTCTTGCACCACGGGGCGAGGAGGTGAGGCGAGGCATGAATAGGGGGGGGGGGGGGCGAAGAGGCGAGTGGAGAGGCGAAGAGAGGGGCGAGGATAGGCGAGGAGGTACCAGCTAGTCTTGATTAAAACCCACAGTTAAGTGGTGGGGCGCTGAGGGGCGGTGGAATGAGTCCTGCCCTCGATAAAGCACATGTTTCCGCGGGTAATAAAGAGAGGGAGGGAGGGTGAAGGAGGGGGTGAAGGAGGGAGGGAGGGAGGGTAGAGAGGTGGTGAAGGAGGGAGAGGGAGAGAGGGGGCGAAGGAGGGAGGGTAGAGAAGGGGTGAAGGAGGGAGGGACAGTGTTGGCAGGAGAGAGAGAGAGAGAGAGAGAGAGAGAGAGAGAGAGAGAGAGAGAGAGAGAGAGAGAGAGTTAGCTGAATAAAGTGGCAAGATGTGTGTGTGTGTGACTAAGCCTTCCAAACACACAAACGCAAGCCAAACAAGCAAAACTACTCCACCAATCACTAGGCCGCTTTTTCATCTTCCACCAATCACCACCCACCACCACCACAACAACAAACAAATCCTCTCCACCAATCACTTTGCTAATTACCCAACTGTTATAATGAACAATTAATCCAACTGGTGTAAGCAATTAGGGTCGATTATCCTCAGCTATAACAGTATGCTAAACGTCACTCAGGCCGATTTATGATATGTTCCTGTGCTATATTATGCCTCCTGAACACCCCGATATTATATGCCTATTATCGTTATACCAATTCCCCTTTGTATAATATATAATTAATGGGACGATAAAAGAACTTATATATTCTTCCTATTATATATCACCTAATATATAATTTATAAGTAATTTTTAGGTCTATTATAATATTATTTACTATTTTATACGTGACTTCCATCGTTATAGCCATTCTTTGTTTAATGTATAATTACAACTGATATAGTGGGTTATATTTTCTCCCCGTTATATATTACTGTATATATATATAGTGTTTTCTGTGTCTCGTTATATCGATCTAAGTTTAATATATAATCAGTAGTGATATTATGGTTTATATTATTTTATTTCCTTGGGTATTGTTTGAGGTTTCTTTACTTTTCATCTTTATTCTGTGTTTTTTTCTCTCCGTTTCGTTACATAAAGTCAATATATTATTTATCGTGTTTATGTTAATTCCCTTTCGTTATTTCTTATTATTATTTTTCTTTCATTTCATTATATTTATCTTATTATCCTATCTCCCTTTCGTTAATTTTAGTCTATTTCTTTCATTTCATTATATTTATCTTATTATCCTATCTCCCTTTCGTTATACAAAGTCTATATTTATGTATACATATATAATCACCAGCGGTAATTTGCATGTATATCCACTAGTAATTTATCGTATTGTAACTTCCTTTTATAATTTTCTAAG
Source organism: Homarus gammarus (assembly GCA_958450375.1). NCBI lineage: Eukaryota > Metazoa > Arthropoda > Malacostraca > Decapoda > Nephropidae > Homarus > Homarus gammarus. Next base: position 693,341 of record CAUDMG010002816.1, on the reverse strand, counting down.
TCTCTTTTTATGTCTCTACGTAATATTATCAATAACAATTATTTACTTTCCTCGGGGATAAAAATGACCATTGGACAATTTCACGATATTATAATTCATTTCATTTAAACCTAATATTCGGGGGTATTTTTCCTTGCAATTATTACAGGTAACTACAGCATAGATAAAAGTGTTTGTTATCTTCCTGGGGTCATTATTAACCTTTTCTCGCTTCTTCCCATTTTTCTTTCATTTTCTTTACCCCTTCTTCTTCACTTTCTCTCTACTCCTTCCCTCATTTCTCATCTTCCTTCTCTTTCTTTCTCCTTTCTACCCTCTTTTTCTTCCTCTTACTCGTTCCCTTCATCCTTGGTTCCCTTTCCTCTCTCTCTCTCCCTCCTTGCCTGCCTGTCTCCCTCCCTGCCCTCTCTCCCTCTCCCCTACCAAACGCAGCCATTGTCCAGATTCTCAACGGCTCTTACGATAAATATCTTCTCGTAAGTGTACATGATGTTAAGTTACTAACCGGTTGACTTTACCTTAACTAAATACACTCACTTACGACCAGGTAAAATTTGCATACAGAATCTTTGAAAAGACTCTCCGTGGTTCACTGTTTTTATCTCCTAACTGATGTTAAGTGAACGTATCTTGTTACAGGTACAAGTCTGGGTGTAATTTTAATGCCATTGTTTAAGGTCATTTCGTGTTTTAACCTAAGTATCAACGTAATTACGAACGCATTCTTATACAGGGAGGAATATTTATCGTAACAACCTTTTGAGAATTTAGTCTTGGGAACCTTTCCTCTTCTGACTGTAAACTTCACCACACCCATCAGACATTAGCATGATCGCCTGTCTGATTTCCTCACTCCCTCCCTCCACCGCCCATCAGATCACTGTGGGTCGTCGGATACCACTCAAGAACCGACAGAACCTGTGTTATGAATACTGAAAGACTTATTATTATTATTTATATTACTGTTCTATTTCTTCTCTTTTTTTTCTATATTCTCCTACATTCCTCTCTTTCTCTCCTACTTATTTATTTCCCTCTTTTCTTTCCACCCCCATCCCCCCACTTTCTTCCCTTCACTCCCTTCCTTCTTCCCACTCTTCCTCTCTCCTAACCTTTATCCATCTCCCCCTCACCAACCTCACCCCTCCCTCTCCCCCCTCCTCTACCCCTCTCACCCCCACCTCACCCCTCCCTCTCCCCCTCCTCACCCCTCCCTCCCCCCCACCTCACCCCTCCCTCTCCCCCACCTCACCCCTCCCTCCTGACTTTTCAAATCAATAGAAGTAATTCTCTTACGATCCACTAGGAGCAGATAATTGACTAAGCCGTTTGTTGAGGTAGTTAAGCTGACAAATGACCATTCCAAAGCTTGAGGTCAGGTCAGGTCAGGTCAAAGATGGAAAAGACTCACAGGAAGAGGATACAATGAAAGAGGAAGTGGAAGAAGAAGAGATGGAGAAGGAAGAAGAGGGGAGTAAAGGGGGGGGGAAGAGGAAGAAAGGATAGGACAAGAGAAAAGTCGATAGACAGATCTTCCTTCATCTCCCCTCTACCTCCTCTCATCTTATCCATCCCCCTTCTCCTCCCTCCTTCCCCCTCTCTCTCACCTCCCTTCTTCTACAACTTCAACCATTCCATTCTTTCCTCACCTCTTTTCCCTCACTCTCATCATACTCCTTCGTCTCTCCTCCTCTCCCTTCTCCTCTTTTCCCCCACTTCCCCCTCTCTTCCCTTACTCCCTTCTCCCCCTCCTTTAGTCTCCTCATCCCTACTCCTCCTCTTCCCCCTCCCTCCCCTGCCTCCTCCCCCCCCCTTCCTACCGATTCACCCTATTTTCTCCCTTCCCGTTTTCCAACTCTCCCTCCCACTCTCCCGCCCACTCTCCCTCCCACTCTCCCTCCCACTCTCCCACCCACTCTCCCACCCACTCTCCCACCCACTCTCCCACCCACTCTCCCGCCCACTCTCCCGCCCACTCTCCCACCCACTCTCCCACCCACTCTCCCTCCCACTCTCCCACCCACTCTCCCTCCCACTCTCCCACCCACTCTCCCTCCCTGCCACCAGAGCGTAATCGCGGGCAGCAATGTTCTAATGAAATTCTTGCCGTTGCTTAACATTTGCATAGCAGCTCCAGAGGTTAGTTATTCATTAAGTCTTCAGATGTGTGTATAGTGATGGTGGTGTGTCGTGGTGCTTCTTGGAGGGAGGGAGGAGGGAGGGAAGAGGGAGGGAAGGAAGGTAGAAAGTGTGGAAGGAAGGAGAGGGAGAGAAGGAGTGAAGGAAGAGGGAAAGGAAAGAGTATGGAGGGAAGTCAGAGGAGTCCTAAAGATTTATTACTTAACCAAACCTAACTTAATCAAACCTAACTTAACCTAACCTAACTTAACCTAACCTAACTTAACCTAACCTAACCTACCCTAACCTAACCTAACCTAACCTTCTGTATGAGACTCTCTGTGTTGTGTCTGGTCATTGTTTTCCTCTTTAGATTATCACTATGAAATACTTATTCTTCTATGACATTGTGTACATATATAGAGAAAAAATAAATAAAAGAGTAATAAGAAGAACAAGGTGAACAAGAAGAACAATAAGAGCAAGAAAAAATAAGAACAAGATGAACAAGAAGAGCAAGAAGAACAAGAAGAACAATAAGAACAAGATGAACAAGAAGAGCAAGAAGAACAAGAAGAACAATAAGAACAAGATGAACAATAAGAACACGAAGAACAAGAAGAACAAGGCACTAAGAATCAACAATTATTCCTTATACACAAAACCAAAACATTGTCTCTATGATAAAAAAATAAAATAAATGATGGCATTGTACAGCAGAGAGCAGCTAGTGATTACAATCCTACCACTACAGGATTACAAACGACACTCACCCCCTCCAAGGCTATTGTCTACAGGAGGAGGAGGAGGGGAGGAGGGGGGGAAGAGAGGGGGGTGGGGGAGGTAGAAGTAAATGCATCTCGTCATTACCAGATTACAACCACCACATCATTACCACGACATTCACCCCTCCACAACCATCCTCTCGAGAGTAAGGGAAGAAGGAGGAAGACGAAGAAGTAGAGGAAGAAGATTTAGAGGAGGCGGGCAAGTAAGACAGAGAGAGAGAGAGAGAGAGAGAGAGGTGTCTAAAAGGAGAAAGAGGGAGAGAAGAAGGAGGAGGAGGAGGAGGAGGGGGTAAGTAGGTAGGTAGGTAAAGAGAAGGGGGAAGAGGGGGGAGGGGGGAGAATTTTATTAACGCCCCTGGATGTAAAACTGTCGCCGCGTCGCATCATTGAAGCCATAAATCAAGAGAAGGGCGACGCGTGATTCTCCAGAGTTGGGTTTTATCAGAGAGGAGCTCATTTTTGCTGCGGTTCTGGGCCGACGTGATAAGCGCCTGCGAGCCCGGTAATGGTCCTAGATCCTGCTTGCTATAATTTGCTCATCCCATCTGAGCCACGAGTTGGGGGGGGGAGGGGAAGGGGTGGAGGAGGAGGGAAGGGGGGGGAGGGGAAGAGGTGGAGGAGGAGGGAAGGGGACCAGGAGAGGGTAGGAGGGAAGGAAGGGGAGCAGAGGAAGAGGAGGAGTAGGTGGACGGGAGGAGGAGGGAACAAGGGGACGACATAAGGGGGACGGGAAGAGGAGGGGGCCGCTACCGCCGTATAGCGACTCGCGTGAGGTGGAATAAATTGCTCCAGGATGATCTGGTGCTGCCTCATACGAGCGGGGAAATGAGTGTGTGTGTGTGTGTGTGTGTGTGTGTGTGTGAAAGGGAAGGATGCAGGAAGATAAAAGATTGAAAGGAAGAATGAGAGGTTGTGAATTTTAGGGTATATGATAGAACAAGAGAGAGAGAGAGAGAGAGAGAGAGAGAGAGAGAGAGAGAGAGAGAGAGAGAGAGAGAGAGAGAGAGAGAGGAACATAAACCAATATGGATAGGCCTATTAGATAAAACCCTCTGAATAATTACGTTTGTTTCAGCATATTAAACAAAAATCTTAATGAATATGAAAAAACAAACACTTCCGACTCTGTATGTCGGGGCGGGGCGGGGGCGGGGCGGGGCGGGGCGGGGCGGGGCAGCGGGTTTGCCTCGCTCTAAATCACAACACGCACACAAAAAAAAAATAATTAGAGTATTATAAGTTTCTTTAGATACATTTTTTTCTTAATAATTGTATGTGATTGACTACAGTACAAAAGGTCATTATCTATCCATCTATCATAATCTAAATAACAAGATACAGTTCAAACTAAGGTCTCGTTGTGGCCTCCTCAGTATTGACAATAAGAAAGACGAAGCTTGTCTTCACTTCTGACAAGATTTATAACACAAGTCACCAAATCTATAATCTGTTCTCTGACCACTACAACAACTACTACCACAGGTCTACTACTTCAACCTACCACTATCACTACCAGTACCACCACCAACCAACAAGTTAAGCATTCCACGGTCACCCCACTACCATATTAGGCATCCCACCACACGTAACTAGATTAAGAAAAAATAACCCACAGAAATTACACCTCAGCAATTCCACTGTCCCTTTCTCTCCCTGACAACGAAACGACAATAATCCGGCCGCCCGACGACCAAGCCAACATCAACAATGAACGTAGCATCGCCAAATCTTTTAACCAATGTCCCGCCGATTGAAATACGCGGGTCACGTTATTGATGGAGGCGCGTAGGATTAATATTAATACGAGGATGAGAAGTGCGTATGATGAATATTAATGCGGGGATGATAGGATGAGTATTCGCCAGGTCGATGCCTGTGTTTTGAGCGGTGTTTGACGGGTGGGTGAATTCAGTGGTGCGGCCCTGTCGATACACAAGCCAAGCCACGTCGTGTAACTCCGGGATTAGAATCCACTACGAAGGTGCCAACGCTCTCTTGACTGCTCATCAGCGAGGGGATTCGATCAGATTTGACAGACTGCTCTTGTTTTTTCTTCTGCATCTTAACACCAGGATTAGAATAAACTCAAGCGGTGTCAAACGTTCTCTGACTAGTCATCAAGTGGGATTCGATCATTCTCGACTTGTTTTCTCGCTCTTATTCTTCACTATAACGTTGAGTACAGCGTTAGTCAGTGGTGGTGAACAGATCTAAACGTTGAGAAGAATCTTGAGTAAGGTCACGACCCCTGATGGAAGTGTTGGACCATACTGATGTTACCACTAACCATATTAGTATTAGTGACACAAGTGGTCGTGGTCTCAAAACCTCGTAAACTACTTTTAACTTGTTGACTACTAATAAACCCTGAACTGATTACTTGTATAATAAACAAAAACAATTTATATTAATATTTTATTATTTGTGTGTTGTTCGTAATTAAGATGGTGACGATTGTTACTGAGATAACCTAACCTAACCTTATTATTATTTATTATTATTATTATTATTAGTAGTAGTAGTAGTAGTAGTAGTAGTAGTAGTAGTAGTAGTAGTAGTAGTAGTATAATTATATTATTGTAGATAGTAGGTAAGTGATTCGCTCCGGTATATAATAAGACTTAGACAATATGAAGATATGTTTAGACTTGTAAGGGTAATACTGTACACGTGTGAACCCTCGACACTAACCTCCCTGCTCCCTCTCCCTGCAGGTCCTCGATCCCGGCGCATCAAGCGACGTGACCGCAACCCCGAGGAGAAGCGACCTCGCACCGCCTTCACCTCAGACCAGCTGGCCAGACTCAAGAAGGAGTTTGATGAGAACAAGTACCTGACGGAGAAGAGGCGGCAGGACCTGGCTAAGGAACTCGGCCTCAACGAGTCCCAGATCAAGATATGGTTCCAGAACAAGAGAGCTAAGATCAAGAAGTCGACCGGGCAGAAGACTGGCCTCGCTGCTCACCTCATGGCTCAAGGACTGTACAACCACTCCACCGTGCCTGTGGACGAGGATGATCCCTACCTCTGTTAGAGTGACACTGAAAAGCCTGGAGTCTTTTGTGTTGTATACAGTGTGGCGGAGTTACCCCTTGACAGCTGCCTGGCCAAGACCGCTCCTGCCTGCACGTGATACTCGGTCAGGACGGCGGTGGATGACTTAGTAGTTTGTAATGAGAAGACGCGGCGGGGATCTTGTGTTCGTCAGTTCCCGCCGTAGTGTTACTGTCCCCAGGGAGGCTTTCTGGCGGTGTACCCGAAACTTCTGTGTAACATTTACCCAGGCTATCATGATGCCCTAACACAGCACACACACACAAACGTCGTCTTTAGACCGCTTCTCCGCCAGCTTCACACTCGCTGTCAAGTCCTAAATGGTGTAAACACTATTTTGTCGTCATAAGACTTGAGGCGGGGGGAAGAGGGGGTGGCGGCGGACCTAAGACGACTAACGTGACACACACCATGTTACTGCCACCCTGATAGGCCCTCATCATCAAGCCGTTGACCCTGAACCCTTATAAACCTATAGGGATCATTACCTGAGCCATCACTCCACAGATCTAACCCTCGAAACTTTCTCCATTCCTTCATTTTTCAAACGATCTCTATTGAAGTATTTTTCTTCAATAATTCTCTTTCATAATCGGCTGAGTTATTCCTCACACAAAAGGCTTCTCCTCAGGGGTTTATTTCTCAACGACAAAACTTTTGGGTAAACACTCAACAGTTCATCCTACCAAGTTAAATGTTTATTCTCATACCACCAATCCTTCCCTTCAACGTCTCCTACAGTAACTAATCCTTTCTGGGTCTAAGCACTCCTACACTCAGTTCACATTCCTCTTCCTCTGCCAACCGATCATTCCAGTATGAACGCTCCAGACACGAAAGATCTCCTGCCTGGATGCGGTCAACACCATATACCTGAAGTGGCTCTCAAGACGGGCTGCGGTCAACACCATATACCTGAAGTAGCTCTCAAGACGGGCTGCGGTCAACACCATATACCTGAAGTGGCTCTCAAGACGGGCTGCGGTCAACACCATATACCTGAAGTGGCTCTCAAGACGGGCTGCGGTCAACATCATTCCCGTTACAAGTGTCCAGGATTAAAAGGACGTCTCTCTATGGTCGTGGTCAACAGCAGAGGGCTTCCATATTTTCGTGGACGCTAAGCTTCTCCCTTTTCCCCTAACACCGTCTTTTTTTTTCCCCAGAAGACATCAGCTTCTCCCTTATGTCCACCATATTCTCCTGTCTTCACCATTCTCCCCGCTATCTCTCCTTAGTCTTGACCCTCTCCCCACCACCCCACCACCCCTCTCTCCCCCCAGATCCACCCTCTCCACACCTCGTCCCCTTTCTGTTACCCCTTCCACCACCCCTTCCACCTTTTTTATAATTTATTCCACTATTCCTTTTAACATTGTTCAACGCGCAAGAGAACGTAAATTGTTAGTGAATTGGTCTCTCACTTGTGTTTACGTCTGCTGAACTTTTTCTGAAGAGTACAAATTAGATTTTAATTTCCCCTACAACACTGATATAAACGCCTACTGTATGATATGGTCATTCTTCTGCGTTGCGTTTAAGTTACCTCGTTTACACCTATATTTTGTACAGCATTCAGGATTATAAAAGTCCACATCAAGTCAATTGTATATAATGTATATTTATCAGATGTTTATATGTTGTAAATACCTCTTTAAATTATTTATATGTCTGTGTTGTCGAATAAACAATTTTTTTCTTTAATCTGTTTTGTATTTTTATTTGGGTTCCTAACTTTCTACCTTCGGAACAAGAGGAAGAAAGAAAAGTAAATGATGGAATGAAGAATAAAAACCAGAGAAAATAACCAAAAACGAAAGTAGATATAAAATATTCAGAAAGAACAAAAGTCTATAACTGAAGAACAACAGGAGAACAAACCCTAAACGGATTTATTCATCATAGCATCACAGTGTTTCCATGTTTGGGGGAAAATTTTCGAGTCGCGACAAGAATTTATTTACTAATGAAAAAAAAAAATAATTATATATCCAACAGTGAAAAGTAATCAAACGGGTAATTAATTTTGTCTGGATCAAATAATTCCATTTTAATAATAACTGAAAACATATTGTAATTATGAATATATTATTATATATCAGATTACAAAATAATTTCTATGTAAGAACCTTCTCCTGTGACCTAAATTAAATAATAATAATAATAATAATAATAAGCAAATATAAGACACTGAAAAACAACAGCAATAACAAAAGCTACAATAATTAATACAACATACACTGAAAAAATAACTCGGAGAGAGAAAGAGAGAGACATAGAATAAGCCTGATTATATATTTTTTCTGAATTTTGAGATTAATTAAAGTGAAAGTAGTTAATTTTTTTTTAGGATTTTTATAATGTTAAATTAAAGTGTGTGGAAGGATATTATTTGTAAGTCTCCGGTTTTTATAATGCGGGTTTGAGTTAATGATGTAAACCATTGAGGAAAATTATATGTTAATGAGGAAATTAATTATATATGAAAAAAAGGATTAAATATAAAAAAATTATTAAATACGAAAAAGTAATTATATATGAAAAAATAGAGAGTTAATAGGAAAAATATTATAGGAGGATGTAATATATTAATGGTAAAAAATATAATTAATAAGAATTTAATTATGGAAAAGTAATTGAGACTAAAGAAATCAATGTTAAAAAAAATATTAATTTGAAAAAAAATATATATCAGGGAAAAAATAATTAGGTAAAATTAATCTTAAAGAAAAACATACGAATTTAAAATTTTTTTTCTTCAATATATTTAATAGAAATGGAAATAAGAAGAAAAAGAAGAAATAAAAAGAAAGTGAAATGAAGAACAAATAGATAAAACGAACCAAAGAAAAAAGAAGAATGCAAAAATAAAAAAAGATGAAAACAAAGAAAAAGGGCAAAAAATAATCATATAAATGGGAAAGAAAAAAAATTAATAGCCACATTAGTTTCAACATAGAGAGAGAGAGAGAGAGAGAGAGAGAGAGAGAGAGAGAGAGAGAGAGAGAGAGAGAGAGAGCCTAACCACCTACAATTTCTAAGGTAACAGGACCCTCTAATTTAAGACCCCCTCCCCCCAACCCCTCTCCCCCCTTCACCCCCCCTCCACTGCCCCTCTCCCCCATTCACCCCCCCCCCCCCTCCACTGCCCCTCTCAATTCGCTGCCTCTTGACGGTACTCCATATACCTGGCCGAGTGTCACCTCATATATCAGGTAGTAGTGTGGCAATAATTAACGTTGTGTTCCTGATAATGAGATTGGAATATTCAGGTGAGTAGGAATCATATCAAATTAATAGAGTTTGGAATTTGCACTCGGGGGCTTATTTTGCAATCAGGACGAGAACGAAAAAAAAAAAAAACATGGAAAATTAAATAGAAGAATTCAATTTGGTTTCCTCGTCATTAAAGCTGTGTGTTACTGTAATTAATCCAGATGGGAGAGTTAAGGGAGCAGGTAGGACCGTGACAACACCTTTTTAGGGAGTGAATAATGTTCTTGTGATTTGTTTTATAATATTTAGTAAAATAAATCGGTGTGGTGATATATTTGTGATGGTTAATTCAAAACAAAATGGTTCTTATTGGATGATGAATTAAGTGTGAAAATTATCTGTGAGACAATAAAGAGAGTTAATGGCGACGTTGGTGTATGTTAAATGGACCCCAGTCATATCAGGCTCCGGTCCTAGTAAGCAGCAGTCTCAATTAGCCCCTAGTCTTATAAGGCCTGGGGGGGGGGGGACATCTCTCTTGAAGGTAAATCCTAAATATGACTTCATAAGAACCAATAAAGAAGAAGAAGAAACAACAACATGATAATTGAGGGAATAAATGATAAGTGGAATAATTCTAGGGACAAATACCACAATAAAGACAAAGAGAAATAAGATTTAAAATACAAGAAAGAAATTATACGTAAGACTGAAGAAGAGGAAGAAGACAAGTGATAAATAATGGATATAGAGAAGCAATGATTGGGGGGAGAGAGACAGCGAGACTAAATAAAATCATAGGAATTATATTCACCGATAACTTTTTTCTCTCTCTCTTTCTCTCTATCTTTCTTTTATTATTTTCTTTGTTTCCTTTCTTTACCTCATTTTCTCTCTCTCTCTCTCTCTCGCTCTCTTAATTTCAGAACTAATAAATATAAATTCTGGTAATATTAACTTGAATAAAACTTGTAATTCCAGGTATTAATTACAGGTAAGATACAGGTGTTAGTCATAGGAAAAGAATTAAAGGTGGATATTTAGACTAACAACCCGAGTAAAATGCAACAAAGAGAAAATTAATGAAGTCAAATTAATAAATTGATTTCAGAGATTTTAAATTAATTTGTCTCTAATAAATGTAAAGGATATAGACAATAGATTTTTTTTTTGCTTTCCACATAAAAAAGTAAATATCTACAGTTATTTAAGCATCTATATAGTATTTGATAAAACACACACACACACACACACACACACACACACACACACACACACACACACACACAGTTTATTTAGCCAGAAAAATATAGATACAGAGTCGATGATAATAACAACAATATTTATGTATACTGTACATTTATCTCAAGGAATTATTATGTAACATTTAGTATCATCTGGACTATTACACGTAACATGGTGTTAGTAAGAACATATGAGAATGTTACCACGATTATCACTTCGTTATTTACTATTTTCTATTTGTTTTTTGTTTTTTACATTTATATTATAAATATATACTGTACATATTTTACACTGGAGGGAAGCAATACAACACGGGTTGTGTTAAGGTGAAACAAGGGGACAGAAACAGTGAGGCTCACGTCTTGACGGTAAATATATAATTATTGTAATGGTAATTTCTATCTACCTGACAATATATGA
>CAUDMG010002816.1:637500-677500 GCA_958450375.1 Homarus gammarus | reverse complement strand
GGTTGGAGGGGTGGGTGTGTGTGTGGTGGGGTGGGTTGGAGGGGTGGGTGTGGTGGGGGTGGGGTGGGTTGGAGGGGTGGGTGTGGTGGGGTGGGTTGGGGGGTTTGGGGGTCTGTGGGGTGGGTTGGGAGGTTGTGTGTGTGGTGGGGTGAGTTGGGGGGTTGGGGGTGTGTGGGGTGGGTTGGGGGTGTGTGTGTGTGGTGGGGTGGGTTGGGGGGGTGTGTGTGTGTGGTGGGGTGGGTTGGGGTGTGTGTGTGTATGGTGGGGTGGGTTGGGGGGGTGTGGTGGGGTGGGTTGGGGTGGGTTGGGGTGGGTGTGTGTGTGTGTGGTGGGGTGGGTTGGGGGGTGTGGTGGGGTGGGTTGGGGTGGGTGTGTGTGTGTGTGGTGGGGTGGGTTGGAGGAGTGGGTGTGTGTGTGGTGGGGTGGGTTGGAGGGGTGTGTGTGGTGGGGTGGGTTGGAGGGGTGGGTGTGTGTGTGTGTGGTGGGGTGGGTTGGAGGGGTGTGTGTGTGTGTGGTGGGATGGGTTGGGGGGGTGTGTGTGTGTGTGGTGGGGTGGGGGGGTGTGTGTGTGGTGGGGTGGGTTGGGGGGTATTTAATGTCCTCCTCAAGAATAACAACAATAAAAACAACAACAAACAGGACAACAACAACAACAAAAACAACGACCAACTTAACAACATAAACAATAATAATAACGACAACAACAACAACAACAACAACAACAACAACCAGCACAATAAAAACAAAGACAATAACAACAACAAGAGTAACAGTAACAACAAAGACGAAGAAGAAGGAGAAGAAGAAGAAGATGATAAAGACGTAGAAGGGAGGAGAAAAAGTCAGGAGGAAGAGGAGGAGGAGGAAGAGGAAGAAGAAGAGGAGGAGAAAAAGTCAGGAGGAAGAGGAGGAGGAGGAAGAGGAAGAAGAAGAGGAGGAGAAAAAGTCAGGAGGAAGAGGAGGAAGAGGAAGAGGAAGAAGAAGAGGAGGAGAAAAAGTCAGGAGGAAGAGGAGGAGGAGGAAGAGGAAGAAGAAGAGGAGGAGAAAAAGTCAGGAGGAAGAGGAGGAAGAGGAAGAAGAGGAGGAAGAGGAAGAAGAGGAGGAAGAGGAAGAAGAGGAGGAAGAGTTATATCAGATCTCCCGTAGACGGAGTTCTTGGTTCCCTCCCCCCTCCCCCCCCCTGTGTGTGCTGGATACGCCCGATTTCATGTTTATGGATTCTGTTGAAACTTTTTACCTGGGGGGGAGAAGGATGAGAGGGGAAGGTAAGGGGAGGTGAGGGGGGAAGGGGGAGGTACACACACACACACACACACACACACACGGCAGACGGTCATCACTCATCTAGCTGCTGACACTCCCTGAATCCCCAATGGTGCCAGTGCCATAACACAGGTGCCATAACACAGGTGCCATAACACAGGTACCATAACACAGGTACCATAACACAGGTACCATAACACAGGTGCCATAACACAGGTGCCATAACACAGGTACCATAACACAGGTGCCATAACACAGGTGCCATAACACAGGCGCCATAACACAGGTGCCATAACACAGGCGCCATAACACAGGCGCCATAACACAGGTGCCATAACACAGGTACCATAACACAGGTGCCATAACACAGGTGCCATAACACAGGTGCCATAACACAGGTGCCATAACACAGGTACCATAACACAGGTACCATAACACAGGTACCATAACACAGGTGCCATAACACAGGTACCATAACACAGGTACCATAACACAGGCGCCATAACACAGGCGCCATAACACAGGTGCCATAACACAGGTGCCATAACACAGGTGCCATAACACAGGTGCCATAACACAGGTGCCATAACACAGGCGCCATAACACAGGCGCCATAACACAGGCGCCATAACACAGGTACCATAACACAGGTGCCATAACACAGGTGCCATAACACAGGTGCCATAACACAGGTACCATAACACAGGCGCCATAACACAGGCACCATAACACAGGTGCCATAACACAGGTACCATAACACAGGTGCCATAACACAGGTGCTACAACACAGGTGCCACAACACCGGTGCCATAACACAGGTGCCACAAGACAGGTGCCATAACACACGTGCCACAAGACAGGTGCCATAACACAGGTGCTACAACACAGGTGCCATAACACTGGTGCCACAACATATGTGCTATAAAATGTGCCATAATGCAGGTACCATAACACAGGTGGCACATGACAAGTGCCACAAGACAGGTGCCACAACACAGGTGCCATAACACAGGTGCCACAACAATCCGTGTCACAGGATCAATGACTCGACTCTATACCCACGTAAATCATTAAAAAAAACTCATCCACATCAACACCACACAACACCAACATCAACACCACACAACACCCACATCAACACCACAAAACACCCACATCAACACCACAAAACACCCACATCAACACCACACAACACCTACATCAACACAACACCACCCAACACCTACATCAACACCACACAACACCCACATCAACACCACACACCTACATCAACACCACACAACACCCACATCAACACCACACAACACCTACATCAACACAACACCACCCAACACCTATATCAACACCACGCAACACCCACATCAACACCCCACAACACCAACATCAACACCACAAAACACCCACATCAACACCACAAAACACCCACATCAACACCACACAACACCTACATCAACACAACACCACCCAACACCTACATCAACACCACACAACACCCACATAAACACCACACACCTACATCAACACCACACAACACCCACATCAACACAAAAACCACATCAACACCACACAACACCACAAAACACCCACATCAAGACCACACAACACCCACTTCAACACCACACAACATCCACATCAACATCAACACCATGCAACACACACATCAACATCACACAACACCCACATCACACAACACCCACATCAGTACCACACAATACCACACAACACCCACATCAACATCACACAACACCCATATCAGCACCACACAGCACCCACATCATAACCCATATCAACACCACACAACACCCACATCAACACCACACAACACCCACATCATCACCACATAACACCCACATCACCACATCAACACTACACAGCACCCACATCAACACCACACGACACCCACATCAACACAACACCACCCAACACCTATATCAACACCACGCAACACCCACATCAACACCCCACAACACCAACATCAACACCACAAAACACCCACATCAACACCACAAAACACCCACATCAACACCACACAACACCTACATCAACACAACACCACCCAACACCTACATCAACACCACACAACACCCACATAAACACCACACAACATCCACATCAACATCAACACCATGCAACACACACATCAACATCACACAACACCCACATCACACAACACCCACATCAGTACCACACAATACCACACAACACCCACATCAACATCACACAACACCCATATCAGCACCACACAGCACCCACATCATAACCCATATCAACACCACACAACACCCACATCAACACCACACAACACCCACATCATCACCACATAACACCCACATCACCACATCAACACTACACAGCACCCACATCAACACCACACAACACCTACATCAACACAACACCACCCAACACCTATATCAACACCACGCAACACCCACATCAACACCCCACAACACCAACATCAACACCACAAAACACCCACATCAACACCACAAAACACCCACATCAACACCACACAACACCTACATCAACACAACACCACCCAACACCTACATCAACACCACACAACACCCACATAAACACCACACACCTACATCAACACCACACAACACCCACATCAACACAAAAACCACATCAACACCACACAACACCACAAAACACCCACATCAAGACCACACAACACCCACTTCAACACCACACAACATCCACATCAACATCAACACCATGCAACACACACATCAACATCACACAACACCCACATCACACAACACCCACATCAGTACCACACAATACCACACAACACCCACATCAACATCACACAACACCCATATCAGCACCACACAGCACCCACATCATAACCCATATCAACACCACACAACACCCACATCAACACCACACAACACCCACATCATCACCACATAACACCCACATCACCACATCAACACTACACAGCACCCACATCAACACCACACGACACCCACATCATCACCTCATAACACCCACATCAACACCACATCAACACTACATAGCACCCACACCAACACCACACAACACCCACATCAAAACCATATAACACCCACATCCTCCACCCACACCAACACCACACAACACCCACATCAACACCACACAACACCCACATGAACACCAATATCCACACCACACAACACCCACAACAACACCACACAATACCCACATCAACACCTATATCAACACCACATAACACCCACATCAACACCACACAACACCCACTTCATCACCACATAACACCCACATCAACACCACATCAACACTACACAGCACCCACACCAACACCACACAACACCCACATCAACACCATATAACACCCACATCACCACCCACACCAACACCCTGCAACACCCACATCAACACGACACAACACCCACATCAACACCCATATCAACACCATATAACACCCACATCACCACCCACACCAACACCACACAACACCCACATCAACACTACACAGCACCCACATCAGCACCACACAACACACACATCAACACCACACCATACCACATAACTCCCACATCAACACCACACAACCCCCACATCAATACCACACAACACCCACACAACGTAAACACCTAGAAAAAGTGCAAAAGAGGGCATGCAAGATTATTCTCTCCCCTTCCTACTCCACATATCAAGAAGCGCTCAACACACTGACCCTCTCGGCTCTCACTGACCATCACCACGACCTCATCTGCAAATTTGGTGAGAAGCTTGTACACCAACCTCGACACCGGCTCCTACTACCACCTGAGATCCCTCGCCCGAGAATTGCTGTTCGACACCACAACCGCATCCAGCCCATACGTGCACGAACTGATCGCTATAAGAACAGCCCAGTCCCAACCATTGTAAAAATTTTCAATAACTTGTAATAAACCATTGTATTCACTCCCAGTAAATCCTACTTTTTGCACTGTCACTATGTTGAAATGCCCTGTAGTTTGTGCCTTTCCCCACCTAGTTATTATATATCTTATTTGTATCACTTATGTTACTTGTATATTATTTGTAAATCGAAACCCATTCCGCAAATATGTAACTGTATATTTTCAGCCTTCTGGCTGCTATGCTCTATCAATAAACCGTTAATTATTATTATTATTATTACTATTATCATTATTATTATTATTATTACATCAACACCACACAACACCCACATCAACACCACACAACACCCACATCAACACCACACAATACACACATCAACACCACACAACACCCACATCAACACCACACAACACACCCACATCAACACCACACAACACCCACATCAACACCACACCACATACCTCTAACTCTTGTACACTAAACTAAGTGTATATCACCCCTTGTACACCAGGTCTTGTCCACTAACCCACTAGCTACTGAATAAGGAAATCAACACCTGTACTGTCTTACCTGGAACCTAATCGAGTTACCTTGTATACCTGGAGAGTTACATCATTATATCCGAAGGTAACAAATAGAATATATATCTACAATTACCATAATGCCATTTCTAATTATTTTACTGCAACCAATTATTTTTTTATTTATTTGTAAACGTCAGATTATAATTTTCTTTCACTTGTAAATGTAATTGTGTTTTGTTCTAGTGTTTGGTGGTTCAGACTACATAGAGAAAGAGAGAGAAATAGAGAGAGGGAAAGAGAAAGGGGAGAAAGATACAAGCATAAAGGGGAACAAATAAGAGGAAGGAAGAAGAGTGATAAATATATACATAAGGGAAAAAAAATTAAATAAATAAAAAATTAATGTGATTTTTCTAGGAGTTGATACATTAAAGACAGCCAAGACGAAATCAATCAAAATTTAGAGTAAAAAAAAAGAATTAAAGAAATAAAGAGAGAGAGAGAGAGAGAGAGAGAGAGAGAGAGAGAGAGAGAGAGAGAGAATTACAAGACTACGTGAGATTATATTTATTAGAGGATATATTTTTAAAGCTGGTGGAAAATTTTCTTAGATTATTTTCTTTTGTGAATTAAAGGAAGTTTTTTTTTATATCATGTTGACTTGTGAAATTGCTGGGTTATGTTGTCACGTCTGCGTCTGCGTGTATTGTGTCTGCGTCTGCGTTTATTGTGTCTGTCTCTGCTTTTATATATTGCGGTTGTGTTAGTATTTATTGCCTGTATTAAATTTAGTTCATACAGACTGTTGTTCTGATTTAGGTTAAAATGAGAGAGAGAGAGAGAGAGAGAGAGAGAGAGAGAGAGAGAGAGAGAGAGAGAGAGAGAGAGAGAGAGAGAGAGAGAGAGAGAGAGAGTGTGTGTATGTGTGAGTTACTACCCCCCCTCCCCCCCCCCCCCCTTCAAAAGGTGTCATTGGCAGCAGTCAACGAGGAGAGGTTGGTCTGGTTGAGAGGGTGACCGTCAGGGGCTGTTGATAGCTCATTCTGGCGTTGCTGATTGCTCGTGTTGGCGTTGTTTTCTGGCCCCTGGAGAGAAGTGGTGACGGGTGGGTGGGTGGGTGGGTGGAGGGATGAATGGGTGGGTGGGTAGAGAAGCGAATGGGTGTATAGATGACTGAATGGGTGGGTGGATAAGTGGATGGGTCTTTGGGTAAGTGGGTGGATGGGCGGGGTGTAAAATAACGTTTAAGAGACCTCAGTATAGCGGCCACTCCCTCTACATGACACCTTATGGCTAATGACTTGTTGGAAGAGAGAGAGAGAGAGAGAGAGAGAGAGAGAGAGAGAGATAACCATCATTAACTACTTATGCACTTATAGATTCTCCGCCAGCCCCCACCCACCTCTCTCTCTCTCACTTTCTTTGTTTCGTTGTCATTCTCTCTCTCTCTCTCTCTCTCTCTCTCTCTCTCTCTCTCGATTGATAGCCCTCATTACAGATCAGATAGACCTGACGAGAGAGTACATCACCAGTCTGTAATCATCACCTGTAATCATCTATGCTCGGCTACAGCTGCAGTCACATGCTCCCACCGCCAATCTATCTTCGCGCATACATCATATATTTCGCGGAAGTTGGCGTGAAAGAGTAGATTTGTCAAAATTATAGTGTGAGTTATTAATAGGAGGAAGAGGAGGAGGAGGAAGAGGAGGAGGAGGAGGAGGAGGAGGAGGAGGAGGAGGAGGAGGAGAAGAGGAGGAGGAGGAAGAGGAAGAGGAAGAGGAGGAGGAGGAGGAGGAGGAGGAGGAGGAAGAGGAGGAGGAGAGGAGGAGGAGGAGGAGGAGGAGGAAGAGGAGGAAGAGGAGGAGGAGGAGGAAGAGGAAGAGAAGGAGGAGAAGGAGGAGAAAGGAAGAGGAGGAGAAAAGAAGAGGAGGAGGAGGAGGAGGAGGAGGAGGAGGAGGAGGAGGAGGAGGAGGAGGAGGAGGAGGAGGAGGAGGAAGTGTTATTTTTTTTTCTGAGGGAAGTTCGCCCTCGTCTCTCTCTCCCTCCCTCTTTCTTTCCCTCTGTCCTTCTCTCTCTCTCTCCCTCCCTCTTTCTTTCCCTCTGTCCTTCTCTCTCTCTCTCCCTCCCTCTTCTTTCCCTCTGTCCTTCTCTCTCTCTCTCCCTTCCTCTTTCTTCCCTCTGTCCTTCTCTCTCTCTCTCCCACCCTCTTCTTTCCCTCTGTCCTTCTCTCTCTCTCTCCCTCCCTCTTTCTTTCCCTCTGTCCTTCTCTCTCTCTCTCCCTCCCTCTTTCTTTCCCTCTGTCCTTCTCTCTCTCTCTCCCTCCCTCTTTCTTTCCCTCTGTCCTTCTCTCTCTCTCTCCCTCCCTCTTTCTTTCCCTCTGTCCTTCTCTCTCTCTCTCCCTCCCTCTTTCTTTCCCTCTGTCCTTCTCTCTCTCTCTCCCTCCCTCTTTCTTTCCCTCTGTCCTTCTCTCTCTCTCTCTCCCTCCCTCTTTCTTTCCCTCTGTCCTTCTCTCTCTCTCTCCCTCCCTCTTTCTTTCCCTCTGTCCTTCTCTCTCTCTCTCCCTCCCTCTTTCTTTCCCTCTGTCCTTCTCTCTCTCTCTCTCTCCCTCTTTCTTCCCTCTGTCCTTCTCTCTCTCTCTCCCTCCCTCTTTCTTTCCCTCTGTCCTTCTCTCTCTCTCTCCCTTCCTCTTTCTTTCACTCTGTCCTTCTCTCTCTCTCTCTCTCCCTCTTTCTTTCCCTCTGTCCTTCTCTCTCTCTCTCCCTTCCTCTTTCTTTCCCTCTGTCCTTCTCTCTCTCTCTCTCCTTCCCTCTTTCTTTCCCTCTGTCCTTCTCTCTCTCTCTCCCTCCCTCTTTCTTTCCCTCTGTCCTTCTCTCTCTCTCTCCCTTCCTCTTTCTTTCCCTCTGTCCTTCTCTCTCTCTCCCTCCCTCTTTCTTTCCCTCTGTCCTTCTCTCTCTCTCCCTCCCTCTTTCTTTCCCTCTGTCCTTCTCTCTCTCTCTCCCTCCCTCTTTCTTTCCCTCTGTCCTTCTCTCTCTCTCTCCCTCCCTCTTTCTTTCCCTCTGTCCTTCTCTCTCTCTCCCTCCCTCTTTCTTTCCCTCTGTCCTTCTCTCTCTCTCTCCCTCCCTCTTTCTTTCCCTCTGTCCTTCTCTCTCTCTCTCCCTCCCTCTTTCTTTCCCTCTGTCCTTCTCTCTCTCTCTCCTTCCCTCTTTCTTTCCCTCTGTCCTTCTCTCTCTCCCTCCTCATCCCTCTCATTATCATTCTGCAATGGAGTTGGTGATGGTCCTTCCTTGTAGTCTGCAGCCAGCCAGTCAGTAAGTCAGTCAGTCAATTAGTCAGTCAGTAAACCAGTCTGTTAGTCGGTTTGTAAGTCAGTCATTAAGCCAGTCTGTTAGTCAGCTATTCAGCCAGTAAGCCAGCTAATTTCCCAGCTAGCTAGTCAGTTAATCAGCCAACCAGCCATCCAGTCACTCAGTAAGCCAGCCTGTTAACCAACCAGTCACTCATGAATTCAGTCAGGTAGCCACTAAGCAAGCCAGCCAGTTAGCTAGCCAGTCACTCAACCAGCCAGACAGTTAGCTAGTCAGCCACTCAGCAAGACAGTAAGCTAGCCAATCAGTCACACAGCAACCCTCTCTGTCTTGTGGGGGGTAATATCTCCGGGTTGTGTGTGTGTGTGTGTGTGTGTGTGTGTGTGTGTGTGTGTGCCATTGTGATACAACTCCACGATGGCATGAACGGCAGTGTCCTGCACAATGACACCCAGTCTGAGTTCTTCCCCTTCCAAACCAGGTTTAAACAAGGTTGTGTACTGGCACCAACTCTCTTTTCCATCTTCTTGGCTCCCTTCCTTACTCGTGCTAGTGCCAATTTAGCCGGCGGGGTGGACATCCAATACCGGATGAAGGGTCTTTTCAACATAAGACGACTCCAGGCAGGAACAAAGGTGTCTGCAGCTTCCATTACCGAACATCAGTACGTAGACGACCTCATCCTTGTCGCTCACACTGAACCTGACCTACAGAAGATCCTGAACACCTACGCAGATGCGTATGCACACTTCGGCCTTGAGGTGAATGTACGTAAGACTCAGATATTCTTTCAACCTACCCCTGGTTCAGCCACACCTCCACCATCCATCCACCTTAACGGTACTACCCTCTCTAATGTTACCCACTTTCAGTATCTCGGCTCCCACCTGTCCACCACCGCAGACATTGATGAAAACGACTCAACATTGGATCAGATGTGCATCTCAAGCTTTTGGCAGACTACGTACCCGTGTCTTCAGCTGTAGGGAGCTGAAATTATCTACAAAGTTGCACGTATATCGAGCTGTGGTCCTCCCCACCCTTCCTATAGGGCCAACTTAGTCTACGTCCCCTCCTCCGAGTTCGCTGGGAAGACAAGAGAACAAATGCCAATATTCTTGCTGACACCAACTGTAGGAGCATCGAGGCTACCATTATCCATGAACGACTACGTTGGACTGGTAATGTTACCTGCATAGACGACAGTAGACTGCCAAAGCAGCTACTTTACAGTCACCTAACGAATGGTAAACGTAACGCTGGCGGATAAAGGAAGAGTTATAAGAATAGTCTTAAGACAAACCTGAAAAAGTGTCAAATCGACCCCCTCACCAGGGAGACGATTACTCCACACCGTAACGCTTAAAGGAGCACTACACCAGAAAGTATCAATACTCTTGAGCTTGCCCGACTGCAAACCGCCAACGCCGGAAAGATCCTGCCGCCGCCCCTCCCGCACTAGATGTAGCCCCCCACATGTGACATCCTTAAGAACTCACATCATTGTATCATAGCTGGATCGTCATACTCGATTCCGAGTGACGGCAAAGTAGAAGTAGTAGTAGTAGTAGTAGTAGTAGTAGTGTGTGTGTGTGTGTGTATGTGTATAATAACTACATTGGGTATTTCCAGATCACATCAATTACATCAGAAAATATTAAGACTTTGGACACCTATAATTATTTCTCTTATTTTATGAACACAATTTATGATGAAGGAAAAGTTGACGTGTTTATAAGACTTTAAATCATCTACAATTGTGATATAGAACATTGATAGAAAGACGCCTTAAGACTCTATAAGGCTTTAAATCATATATATTAACTTGATATAAAGGTCTTGTACCCCCATATATCAACTTATAGTACGAGATATCACCGAGGCATTAATCTCTGTGAACTTAACATACACACACGAACTTTTGAGCCATAAACACTTCAGTAACAATGGCTCATAAATCTAAATATAAAGTTAATTGAGCCATTATTAAGTAACTTGTGTGTTTGGCTACCATAATCGTCTGGCTGTTCATGATAATAGTTCCATCATAAATTGTTCATTTTTAATATGACAGTTTTACCTGTTGTATATCATGCTGGTGATGAACGCCTCGTGTTTTTGCTTTTAAGGTGTTAATGAGGGTGATTAATACACCTTGGCTGCTGTTTTACGGAAATAATGTACTGTATGTCTGGCATAGTCTGTGTGTAGTGTTCTTATTTGTTACTGTTGTTGTTGTTGTTGTTGTTGTTGTTGTTACTGTTGTTGTTGTTGTTGTTGTTGATATTACTGTTGTTGTTGTTGTTGTTGTTGTTGTGTTGTTATTACTGTTATTGTTGTTGTTGTTATTGTTGTTGTTGTTTTTGTGTTGTTGTTGTTGTTGTTGTTGTTGTTATTATCAGACAACATAAAGAGACTGTCAAACACTATCATTACTTATATCAAACACCTAAAAAAAAAAAAAAAAGTTTATAAATTATTTAAAAGAGATAATTAATAGGTCCTCTGTGTTAAACTACAAAGCCAGCAGTTGAGGGCGATAACTCTATTTAATACGAGGTTTAAGGATAATCATCTTAGCTATCCTCAAAACGTAATTGACTTTCTGGAGACGTGAGGATAAGTGTTTGGTTAGGTTTGGTTGGTTAGGTGTTAGGTTTGGTTAGGTTAGGTTTGGTTAGGTTTGGTTAGGTTAGGTTAGGTTAGGTTTGGTTTGGTTTGGTTAGGTTAGGTTAGGTTTGGTTTGGTTTGGTTAGGTTAGGTTAGGTTAGGTTTGGTTTGGTTAGGTTTGGTTAGGTTAGGTTTGGTTTGGTTAGGTTAGGTTAGGTTTGGTTAGGTTAGGTTAGGTTAGGTTTGGTTTGGTTGGGTTAGGTTAGGTTAGGTTAGGTTAGGTTTGGTTAGGTTTGGTTAGGTTGCGTTAGGTTACGTTAGGTTTGGTTTGGTTAGGTTAGGTTAGGTTAGGTTACGTTAGGTTTGGTTAGGTTATTACTGATGCTTTTCCCATCCATATCGTATTAATTCTCTCAACACAACTTTTCCAACATAAACACTATCTGAAATTAAAGAAATAAATACCAAAAAATATGTAGAGATTATTGGTCTTATGTTACTTTATAAAAAAAAATATAAAAACAACATGAATTAAAAATAAGACAATTTTTGGACTGAAACGTCTTAAACAACCTAACTATGCAATTATCTTGGTAATAGTCAAGGTCTCCCCCATGGTCTACAATTCTCTCTGTATTGTCTTAAAGTCTCTTAAGTCTCTCTGTAGTCTCTTTAAGCCTCTCTGTAGCAGTCTCTTTGTAGCGTGAAGATTAACCAACCAGTGCTCGAGTCAACGGTAAATTATAACAATACAAATGATGGTAAATATTTTTTTTCTCTTGATACATCACACGAGAAAGTGACGTGATGGACACTCTTACCTGGGAGAATAATTAACCGAGAAAATTACAGGTGATACCAATGTCTTTATGAAATATTCCATAACGATAAACTTATTTTTGTTTTTCATTATTCTTTTTCTTTCTAATAAAGATATATCAAGGTAAATAATTATCTTGTCAACACCTGCTTCGACCTGGGGGAAAAATTACCTGAAATTAATATAAATCAGGAAACATGAAAATTGCCCATTACTTTGAGGAAAATTACAGAGTTGTGTATTGTATATTCCGGCGACTACTGACCACTGATCCTGACACAGATGCATCACGAGGAATAAACGAGCTGTCAACACTCTCTCTTATAAGTATCAAAGTCACGTAAAGTTAATATGAATCAGTACCAGGGTGAACATTACACGTTAAGTTAAGTTACCGTGGTGTGTGTCTTAAGCCCCGTGTGTGTGTGTGTGTGTGTGTGTGTGTGTGTGTGTGGTATGTACGTATGTATGTATGTATGTATGTATGTATGTATGTATGTCTGTATGTATGTATGTCTGTATGTATGTATGTATGTATGTATGTGTCCGCGTCGGCTGAGAGCTACAGTGTCACGGAGAAAATACATTATAAATTGTTAAATTGCAGAGCACACAAGACTCATGATGTATTGGTTCTGAGGTCTGTCACATACTGTGTGTGTGTGTGTGTGTGTGTGTGTGTGTGTGTGTGTGTGTGTACAGGGTGTTGTAATGCGTCTAGTGAGGCAGCATTATGTTAGTGTTAAGGTGCAGGCACAGCTTGCTTCCTCTCGCTTTCAGCTACAGCTGCTGGCTAGCCCTCCGACGAACTGGGAAGCAACATGCATAAGTCTTCCCCTCCCAGTACATAGCCTCTTCGCCATCAAGAGAGACTCCTGCTGCGCCTCCTCGTGGCAACACTCGGTAACTGGGTGCCTCGTGGGCCCAGCCTAAACCAGCAGGAGATCTCAGAGCAGCAGTGGGCCCCAGAGAGACGGCGCATAGGTCCACTGGCATGTGGACACGTGCTGGCGCCTACCAACCACTGCGCCGCTGCTTTACGAATTAACCTTGATAGGTATAAGGCTACGGGAGCCTTGCATTAGTCAGACATGCTTACAGAGCTTCAACAAGACCTCAACAGAGTTATAGGTGGAAGAGGTGACCACCATGGGAACCCAACGACTACACCGGCGGACGAAGGCAATGCATGATGGACAGGCTACTAGGGCGAAACCCAACAAACTGGTCTATCGGCAGTCCATTGCAACTCTCCCTCTCCCCAGTCATTGCAACTACTTGCACCACTGGATCAGGAAAATGGAGGGCCCAGATGTGTGGTTGAAGTCTGCGCTCCTGCCTCACCACATAAATCAACTCACGAGCAGCCATCTTCCAGCTCGTCATAGCTCTCATCATCATCATCAAAACCCCTATACCCCCAAAAGTCCTATGGCGACGGACGAGTGGCGATGGGGACAGGCAGAGATGACTGTAGGGAGTCTCTAGTCACAACTCTGTACATGGGCGGCACAGATAAGATGGTCCTTTATGCACTGGGATCTAGGCAGCAGTGCGCTAGAAAAGGTGCCCAAGACATAGCCTGCCTAAGGAACCAACCTGACTTGGCAACCACACCCAGTAAGGTCATCCTTATGCGGTCGAGAACACAACCAAAATCACAGATCTAAACAAAAACAAACCATACAACCTCTTATGGTCGCTGCATGGAGTGTCAGGACCCTTCTGGTTACTGGCACAAATGAGCGTCCTGAAAGAAGAACTGCCCTTGTGGCAAAATGACTGGCTAGGTACAACATCGACGTAGCAACCGTTAGTGAGTTCCGGTTCCCAGCCGAGAGTCGACTCACAAAACAGGGGTCTGGCTATACCTTCTTCTGGAAGGGTAAACCTGCTGCGGAGAGAAACTGTATTTATGGAATTGGCTTTGCCATCCGTCAATGTGTCCTACATAGGTTAACTGAAATGCCTGTTGGGATCAACGAGAGCCTCATGACGCTCCGAGTCCCACTGAATCACTCACGTCATGCCTTCTTCATCAGTGCATACGCCCCAACACTGGATGGAGAGGATGACATCAAGGAGGCCTTTTATGCCGACCTCAACAGAGTACTAACCTCTATCCCAGAGAAGATAGGGTTGTGTTCCTAGGTGAATTCAATGCCAGAGTTGGCAGAAATGATGACATTTGGCAGGGAATCATAAGGAGAAATGGACTAGGCAAGTGTAATCCCAACGGCATAATCCTTCTCAGCAAGTGTACTGCACACAACCTCACTATCACCAATACCTTGCTTAACCAAGCCAAAAATTTCGAGAGTTCGTGGCAACACCCACGATCCAAACACTGGCATCTCATTGACTACATTATTGTCAGAGAAAGAGATTGCCGAGATGTTCTCATCACCCGAGCCTTGCGTGGCTCAAGACCACTGCGACACTGATCATCAGCTCATCAGAGCCAAGCTCTCACTTCAAGTCGCCCCAAAAAAGCGAGGACAACAAGCATCCAGAAGAGGTTTTAACACTATGTGTCTGGAGGATCCAGCGGTAGCACATGCTTTCAGAAAACAGCTCGAACATGGGCTGATAAACAACCAGACAACAAACAGCCAAAACTGATACCTTCAGCAAGAAGAAAGCGGCGGCCCAGCGCAAACTTCGCAACCTAAAGAAAGACTGGTTTAAAAATAAAGCATGTGAAAGATAGAAACTTGCAGATCAACACAAATACACGATTTTTTTTCAATTCCACTCAAACATTTTAGGGCCAATCACCCATGGCGCAGCTCCCCTCTGCTCATGCGAGGGTAACTTCCTAATTAAAGACGAAGAAGGCATACTTCAGTGCTGGAAAGAGCACTATCATTCGCTGCTCAACTGAATTATCGGTGTAGATATCCTGACTATCCAGCAGGTCCCTCAGCATCCAGAGATGACCCACCTCAGCTATCCTCCATCCCTGGATGAGGAAGCTACTGCCATCAAACAGATGAAAAATAACAAAGCCACAGGGCCTGATGGAATCCCAGCCGAGGTATTTATAGCAGGATGACCTCTGCTTACTAGCTTTCTCCACTCTGAAAGACGCCTCCATCATCAGTATTTATAAGAAAAATGGAGAACAGTCAGACTGTGGCAATTACTGCGGGATCTCGCTGCTGTCCGTAGCTGGTAGGATTATCGCCCCAGTCTTCCTAAACAGACTTCTTCCTGAGGCGGAAAGCTTCCTACCAGAATCTCATTGTGGCTTTAGACCATCACGTGGCACCACTGACATGATCTTTGCTGCCTGCCAGATACTGTTAAAGTGCAGAGAACAGCGTCGTGACCTGTACATGGCCATCATCGAGCTAACCAAGGCTTTCGTCTCAGTCAACAGGGAAGCCCTCTGGCGGACCCTCAGCCGTTTTGGCTGCCCACCAAATTTCATTACTATTGTGAGGCAACTTCACTAGGCATTAACGGCAGTGTCGTGCACAATGGCACCCAGTCAGAGTTCTTCCCCACCCAAACGGGGGTAAAACAAGGATGTGTACTGGCACCTTCTTTCTTTTCCCTTTTCTTATCTGCCTTCCTTACTTGTGCCACTGTCATTTTAGCCACCGAAGTGGACATACAGTAGCGGATGAAGGATCTTTTCAACAAAAAACGACTCCAGGCAGAAACAATGGAGTCGGCAGCTTCCATTACCGAGCTTTAGTATGCAGACGACCGCACCCTTGTCGCTCACACTGAACGCGACCTACAGGTGATCCTGAACACCTATGAAGATGTGTATGCACACATAGTCCTTGAGGTGAATGTACATACGAATCAGATTCTCTTTCAACCTGCCCCTGGTTCAGCCACACTTCCACCATCCATACAGCTTAACGGTACTACCCTCTCTAATGTTACCCACTTTCGGTATCTCAGCTCCAACCTGCCCACCACCGCGGACATTGTTGAAGAGATTCAATATTGGATCAGATGTGCATCTCAAGCCTTTGGCAAACTCCATACCCGTGTCTTCAGGTGTAAGCAGCTGAAATTATCTAAAAGTTGAACGTATATCGAGTACTGGTTCTGCCCACCCTGCTATGTGGCAGTGAGACTTGGGTCACCTGGAGAAGACACAAAGACACTTGAAATGTTTCACCAACGTAGTCTACGTTCCATCCTCCGAATTCGCTGGGAAGACAAGAGAACAAATGCCAGTATTCTTGCTGACACCAACTTTAGGAGCATCAACGCTAACATTATCCAAGAACAACTACGCTGGACTGGCCATGTTACCCACATGGACGACAGTATACTGCCAAAGCAGCTACTTTACAGTCACCTAAGGAATAGTAAACGTAACGCTGGTGGGCAACTGAAAAGGTGCCAAATCGACCTCCTCACCAGGGAGACGAATACTCCACATTGTAACGCTTGGAGGAGCACTACACGAGAAGGTGTTAATTCTTTCGAGTTTGCCCGACTGCATACAGAGGTAGACACGTGCCAAGGCCGGAAAGACACTGCCGCCGCCCCTCCCGCACTAGATGTATCCCTCCACACGTGCGACATCTGTGGACGACACTGCCAGTCCCATATCAGCCTCTCTAGTCACCCCAGAGCTCACCAACGAAGGTGACATCCCTAATAACTCACAGAATTTTATCATAGCTGGATGATCGTCATGCTCGATTCTGAGTGACAGAAAAGTAGAAGTGTATGTGTGTGTGTGTGTGTGTGTGTGTGTGTGTGTGTGTGTGTGTTTGTAAAGGTAGGTAGTAGGGAGATGGAGAGGGGAGGGTGATAGGGAGATGTGCAAGAGGGAGAGGGAGTGCAGTAGGAGAGGAAGAAGAGAAGAGAGGGAAGAGGGAGAGAGAGAGAGAGGAAAGGAGAAGGGAGAGAAGAGCGGGTGGGGAGAGGATGAGAGAAGGGAAGGAAGAGGGGAAGCGGGAAGTGGAAGTGGGAGAATGAAACAATACATTCATAGACAATATACTGTAGACCTCGTCAGTAAAGGTTCCTCCCTCTTCGGCTTCACCTCAACAGACGCGGTGTTGACGCAGTAACACACTAAAGGTCTTCATCACTCTCACTTAACAGAAGATAGAGAGTTAGTGTTTGATGGACTGTATCTTGTCTGTCTGGCTGTTAGTGTTAAGCCTTCTACCATCTTTTAGAACAACACTATCCATCACCTTCATTAGTGACTCACCTGTGCAAGCGTCTTCAGGTGTAAATACCTCGTTGTAGCCGCTACGATAAGCTGACCTGTACAGTCTGATGAGAAATAATTAAGCTTTGAAGGTATCAACACACTTCCTATAAACAAACAGATACTTGGCTGTTTCACCTCCACCTAGAAATACGGAAGATGACGACTTTTAGCAGGATAGGATGATGAATCCCTCGAACGTGTTGTGTGAAGGATGAAGGTACAGTATATACCACGTGTGATGGCTGACTGACAGGTAATATCCGCTTGAGGATCAGATAAAACAACGAAGCTAACAAGTTTAGTCACAAGTCACTTACAACACGTTAATACAGTCAAACACCCAACTAGCATGGACATCCATTCAGTTCACAACACTAACTGACGGGCAACGGCGAAGGACCTTGACTTGCTGAGGCTTTGAGGGGGCAGAGGCGTCCATCAAGCCTTAGTACGATTTACGGTCAAGATGTTCACATGTTTTTGTTTTGTTTTTATACTCAGGTGTGTGTGTGTGTGTTAGGGGCGGTGGCACAGGCGGTAAGGGGTGGCGCGTGTGGGTGGTGGTGGTGGTGGTGATAAGTGGAGGGTGGAGGTGGCCGTGGGCTTGTAATGACCCGTTAATGTTTGTCACTACCGGGTGGTCCTTCCTCGTCACCACCACCCGCTAACACTATTACCACCACAGGCTATCACGATTACCACAACTACCACTATTACTGCTATGACCATCCCAAGCACAAAAACCAAAGGCTACCACTAATAGCCACAATTACCACCATAGGCTACCACTACTACCACCACCGGCTACCACTATTACCACCACTAACACTAATACCACCACTACCACTATTACAACCATCACAAGCACAACAACCACCATTATCACCACTACTATACCTACCACCTTTGCCACAGCGCCATCAGTACTCTCTTATCGTACAAATATTCTTATCGCGTGATTTTACCAGAGAGAGAGAGAGAGAGAGAGAGAGAGAGAGAGAGAGAGAGAGAGAGAGAGAGAGAAAAAAAAAATAATACCTTACGATTTTATTTTATTTTTTTTTTGAGAATCCGGGTTCAGGAGTTCGTATGCAGATGTTTTATGACGTAGGTTACATACACCTGCCTCAGTAATTACCTCGCACAGGTGAGTCGTGGAGGTAGTTGATTTCTCTTTATTACGGACCATTGGAGAGTAAAGTTAGTCAGGCGTTTACTGAGGTCATTAAAGATAATTTTATTACTGAATTGAGAGAAACTGTCGTGTCTTTCTTTCTTTCTTTCTTTCTTTCTTTCAATTCAGTAATAAAATTATCTTTTATTTATGCATTGATAATTTTGTCCTCTTCTTTTTCTAACTTTTTCTCAGTGTTTTCATCTCTCTCTCTCTCTCTCTCTCTCTCTCTCTCTCTCTCTCTCTCTCTCTCTCTCTCTCTCTCTCTCTCTCCTTTAGTCAGTGTTCTCCGTGTGGGTTTCTAGAAAAAAAAAAGACGAAAGAAAGAACAGGAAAAATTAGAAGAAAATAAGAATATGAGAAGCCAAGATAAACGAAGAATAAGACAGAAGAAAAACAACAAAGGTAAGAACAGGAAGAAAAACTGGAAGAAAGAATAAAAAATAATAATAATAACAACACCAAGAAGAAGGAGATTAAGTGCAAGGGCAAAAAGAAGAAAAAAATACATTGATAATAAAGGTAAGAAATAAGAGAGAACACAGAACACATTAGGATAAGAGCTGTGTCAAGCAGGTGGTAGTGGTGGTGGTGGTAGGTGGTTGTGGTGGTAGGTGGTGGTTGTAGGTGGTGGTGGTAGGTGGTGGTTGTAGGTGGTAGATGGTGGTAGGTGGTGGTTATGGTGGTAGGTGGTGGTAGGTGGTGGTGGTGGTGGTAGTGGTGGTAGGTGGTGGTGGTAGTAGGGGGTGGTGGTGGTGATGGTGGTAGGTGGTGGTGGTAGGTGGTGGTTGTAGGTGGTAGGTGGTTGTAGGTGGTAGTGGTGGTAGGTGGTGATCGGGTTACTCCTACAAGCTGGGTTATGACTGCCGCTGTCACAACTCCTTGACAGCTTGGACCGATAACGAGATGTTACCTTGGTACACCCTGACAGCACTTCCTTGCTGGTTGTCTTGAGATAGCTCTGCTTGTGGAGCAATGAGGGACGTATAGGGGAGGGGGAGAGGAGGGAGAGGGAGAGAGAGCAAAACAATCGGTAGATAGATAGGTACAGAAAGAAACAAAGACAGACAGACAGACATAAAATATAAAGTTTGCAAGCGAGGTGAGTATAAACACCATAAAAATAATGACCTCTCTTCTCCCCACCCTCAAAAAAAAAAAAAAAAATAGTACTGAAATTCGTTTTATCAATCTACATTTTTCCTTTCTTACTTATTTTCCCTTCAATCATCATTTTGCCCCACGTCACCTGTTCTCTTACCACAAAACACTTATCGACAATCAGACAGTCTTTCGAATAAATAACAAATCCGGCCTAAGTAGTGGTTTTAACTTAAGTTTATTGTATGTGCGTGTGTATTTGTGTGTGTGTGTGTGTGTGTGTGTGTGAGTGTGAATTAAGGACTTACTCCATCCGGTTTCTTGTGTTCAATTCAGTAACATTGAGGCTTCGTTATTTACGTGGATTTGATCGAATTCACAAGATGTTTCTCCTTATAGCATGCACGGGTAGGTAATGGCGCTTACCTAGATCTTACCTGGAATTTACCTGGATTTTACCTGGCGTTGAATAACCTCTCACGTTAACTCGCAGTGGTGTAGAAGCCATCAAAAAAGTACTCCACTATACCTAACACCATTAAGCTACTGAGCGCCACTATACCTAACACCATTAAGTTACTGAGCGCCACTATAACTAACACCATTAAGTTACTGAGCGCCACTATACCTAACACCATTAAGTTACTGAGCGCCACTATAACTAACACCATTAAGTTACTGAGCGCCACTATAACTAACACCATTAAGTTACTGAGCGCCACTATACCTAACACCATTAAGTTACTGAGCGCCACTATACCTAACACCATTAAGTTACTGAGCGCCATTATACCTAACACCATTAAGTTACTGAGCGCCACTATACCTAACACCATTAAGTTACTGAGCGCCACTATACCTAACACCATTAAGTTACTGAGCGCCACTATACCTAACACCATTAACTGAGCGCCACTATATCTAACACCATTAAGTAACTGAGCGCCACTATACCTAACACCATTAAGTTACTGAGCGCCACTATACCTAACACCATTAAGTTACTGAGCGCCACTATACCTAACACCATTAACTGAGCGCCACTATACCTAACACCATTAAGTTACTGAGCGCCACTATACCTAACACCATTAAGTTACTGAGCGCCACTATAACAAACACCATTAAGTTACTGAGCGCCACTATACCTAACACCATTAAGTTACTGAGCGCCACTATAACTAACACCATTAAGTTACTGAGCGCCACTATACCTAACACCATTAAGTTACTGAGCGCCACTATACCTAACACCATTAAGTTACTGAGCGCCACTATGCCTAACACCATTAACTGAGCGCCACTATACCTAACACCATTAACTGAGCGCCACTATACCTAACACCATTAAGTAAATAAGCCATGGATTAAGTGACCCCATAATGTTACATAAATCACCTATGGTTAGCGTTACTCTTAAGAACCACTTGTGTTATGTTAAGGTAGAGTCATTGATGAGTGTGTTACCTGTATGCATAGAGAGAGAGAGAGAGAGAGAGAGAGAGAGAGAGAGAGAGAGAGAGAGAGAGAGAGAGAGAGAGGTAAGGTGAGAGGAGGGGGAGTGACTGTGGCATTTGTGGGCGTCCACTTGATGTTATCATAGGAAGTGAGAAACAGCTTGGGTAAGACGCTGGTCGCAAGGTAACTAATCAGCCATTTTGTTACCTGTTTAATAATTCATCGATATCTTTTCATTAATAATCTGTCTCTGTATCAATTCACTTATTTAATTGCGTTAGTTTGATTATTCGTTAATTTCCTACTTACATATTTGCTGTAGTCCACGGAAGAAAAACAGCGCCAATATTGTCAATCACTACCGTCAGGACAAGTAATAAAAGCTATCTGAACTTCTTCCCTCAATAATACGCTAACGGGAGCTACTGCATGTACTCCTCACAAGCAATCGCCCGCCACCATCCTCCCGTGACGCTGTTGTGTGGTGTAAACATGAATATTACCATCATAACCCCTGGAGTGAAGCACTTTAAGAATGGCTACATGAATCATGGTAAACAAAGCCTCACACATGATCAGTAAAGGTATATTACCCACAAGGATTCCACGGCGCTACCAACATCCTGGAGGATCGCAGGTGTTTTGCTGGTGTCCTACCTCAAACACCCGTGTCAACCGCAAATTATGACCCCCGGGGTGCCTCAGGGTATGAAGCCAGGTTCCGCGTTGTTTTAGAAGCGCCACTTGTGACTACATAAATCACAAGGAAGGTGAGTGAGTGTGGATGGTTGGTTCACAGTCTTGTGCCTCTGTCATGGCGGTTGGTTGCGCTTCGTAAAAATATATATATTATCATCATTTTTTTATTAATGTTGCACAGAAATTTTCATATAAAAATTCGTTTTTCTATTCATCTTACTTTATAAATTCCAACTAAGTATTAGTATTTTTACCAGAATTGCACAAAAGAAAAACTCCATACTAGAATTAATTCCTGTTTCTACCATATTATAAATTCCTATCAGTTATCATTCTATTTCACTGATATTATACAGCATATTTCACGCAAGAATTTATTTCCTATTTCCAACATTAAATTTCCTTTGTTAACTTGATGCTGTTCAAGGATTAATGTCAAGAAGGAATTACTGTAATTTACATCTTTACTGAGTATTATAAATATCAGCTAAAACATAATTGGTGTTACTGTAAATACTCGCCAAGAATTTAATGTCACGTTGGTGTTGTAAACTTAGGGCAGGAATTACATGCATCCATACTGACACCTCGTTGTACTCTCTCTCTCTCTCTCTCTCTCTCTCTCTCTCTCTCTCTCTCTCCATTTTCTTATCGGTGTCTGTCTGTCTGTCTGTCACTCTCTGTACCGAGACAAATACCACAGGTGAATTTGGCGGCAGAAAAAATTAAACTATAATCTACGGTATTTTTAACGAGTCATCTTTAATTATCATAACAAAGCCTTCTTCCTTATATTCTACTCAAGTGATCGTTCAGAATGTACGGTATATTTTTTTTTATAAGTAGTCTCATTAAATACCCTGACCCGTCCCCCCAAAACAGTAATATTTTTGGTATAATAATTAGCCCAGGTAAACATTTGCCGATACAACAAAATAAATGATAGTAATAACAAAGAAAAACAATAACAAAAAGTAAATACAAACAAACACTACTACCACTCGGAATCAAGTATGACGATCATCCAGCTATGATAAAATGATATGAGTTATTAAGGATGTCACCTTCGTTGGTGACCTCTGAGGTGACTCGAGAGGTCGAAACGGGACCGGCAGGGCCGTCCACAGATGTTACACATGTGGAGGGCTACATCCCGTGCAGAAGGGGCGGTGGCAGCTTCTTTCCGGGGCAAGCACTTGTCTCCCTCATTATGAATTCGGGCTAACTCGAAAGTATTAACACCTCAAGTGGTGCTTCTCCAAGCGTTACTGTGTGGAGTAATCGTCTCCCACCATTCATTCTTTAGATTGCTAGGTCCGCTCTAGGCCACAGCTTTCTTCTCGTGGAAGGTGTCAGCTTTGGTCTAAGACTAAGGGTTGTTCTGCCAGTCAGTTAAAGCAGCACGTTTATCATTGACCAGTACATTGATTTCCGGATCATTTTCATCAAACCAGTCCTGGTGTATTCTTTCTATCTAGCCGAGGGTCTCTGCATATTTTGTCATGACAGTGTCAAGGATACCCCATTCGGTTCTCGGATTTGGGTTGTTTGTCGTCGTGTTATTTATGAGCCCATCGTCGAGCAGCTCTCTGAAAGCATGTGCTATCGCTTGACCTTCCAGTCACTTGGTGTTAAACCCTTTTCCGGAGGCTTGTTGCCTTCCTTGTTTTGGGGCGACGTAAAGGGAGAGTTTGGTTCTGAAGAGCCGATGATCTGTGTCACAGTGATCTGAGCCACGCAAGGCTCGTGTGATGAGAACATCTCGACGATCTCTTTCTCTGACAATGATGTAGTAAATGAGATGCCAGTGTTTGGAACGTGGGTGTTGCCAAGAACCCTTGAACTTGTCGGCCCGCCTAAACAAGGTTTTGGTAATTTTGAGGCTGTGTGCAGCACACTTGCTGAGGAGGAGTAAGCCGTTGGGATTACACTCGGCCACCCCATTTTTCCCAATGGTTCCCTGCCATAAGTCAGCACTTCTACCAACTCTGACATTGAAATCGTCTAGAAGCACAACCTTATCTTCTCTGGGGATAGAGGTTAGCACTCTGTCAAGGTCGGCATAAAAAGTCTCCCTGATGTCATCCTCTGCATCCAGTGTTGGGGCGTATGTACTGATGAAGAAGGCATGTGTGAGAGATCCAGTGGGACTTGGTTCGTCATGATGCGCTCATTGATCCTAACAGGCATTTCAGTTCACCTATTTAATGTAGGATGGATTGGCGAATGGCAGAGCCAACTCCGTAAATGCGGCTTCTCTCCACAGCACTCTTATCCAGACCCCTGTTTTGTGTGTCGACCTTCGTCTGGGAGCCGGGACTCACTAATGGCTGCTATGTAGACGTTATACCTACACAGTTCTTTTTCCGCAAGGGCAGTTCTTCTTGCAGGACGCTCATTTGTGCTAGTATCCAGAAAGGTCCTGACATTCCATGTAGTGACCATACAAGGTTGTATAATTTGTTTTTGCTTTGATCTGTGATTATGATTGTGTTTTCGACAGCATCAGGATGACCATACTGGGTGTGGTTGATAAGTCAGGTTTGTTCTTTAGGCAAGCTATGTTCAGGTCACCTTTCCTAGCCTACTCCCCATGTGGGGTGAGCAGAGTGATTCCTGTAAGGGGCTGCTCAATCGCACAGATAGGACTGATTGCACTGCTGCCTAGATCCCAGTGCATAAACAGCCATCTTATCTCTGCAGCCCATGTGCAAAGTTGTGACTAGAGACTCCCGGCAGTCATATCTGCTTGTTCCCGTTGCCACTCGTCTGTCGCCATAGGACTTTTGGGG
Organism: Homarus gammarus; assembly: GCA_958450375.1. Taxonomy (NCBI): domain Eukaryota; kingdom Metazoa; phylum Arthropoda; class Malacostraca; order Decapoda; family Nephropidae; genus Homarus; species Homarus gammarus. The sequence continues at coordinate 652,699 of CAUDMG010002816.1, read as the reverse complement.
GTACAGGGGTTTTGATGATGATGAAAGTATGATGAGCTGGACGATGCCTGCACGTGAGTTGATTTATTTGGTGAGGCAGGAGCACAGGCTGCAGCCACACATCTTGGCTCTCCCTTTTCCTAATCCAGTGGTGCAAGCAGCTGCAAAGACTGAGGGAGAGTTCCAATGGACTTCCGATAGCCCAGTTTGTTGGGTTTTCCTTTCGTATCCTGTTCATCTTGTATTCCCTTCATCCGCTGGTGTAGTCGTCGGGTTCCCTTGTTGGTCACCTCTTCCACTCTTGGGATCTTACTGGTGCTCTGTAGGCATGTCTGCCTGACGTGGGGCTCCACCGCAGATTTTTCGTTTGGGGTTTACTCCCGTAGCCTTATACCTACCAAGGATATTCCGCAAAAGCAGCGGGACAATGGTTGGTAGGCGCCAGAGCGTATCTATATGCTGGTGGGACTGTGCGCCGTCCCTCTGGGGTCACTGCTGCACCACAATCCTCTGCTGGTCTAGCCTGGACCCACGAGGCACCCAGTTTCCGTGTGTTGCCACGAGGAGGCACAGCAGGTGTGTTGATGGCGTAGAGGCTGTGTACTGGCAGGGGAAGTTTTACATAGGTTTCCTTCCCTGTTCAGCACAAGGGCTAGCCAGCGAAAGAGAGAGGAAGCAAACAGTGCTTGCCACACTAGTTGCATTACACCACCCTGTATGCATAACACACACACACACACACACACACACACACACAACATTTCCCATCTTCAAAAATGTAAATAAAATACAAACACAGAAACACCACACTGACACACATGTTCATAAAACATTGTTACGTGTGTATGTGTGTGTGTGTGTGTGCGTGTGTGTGTGTGGCTCACGGAGCAGGTGACGGCCGGGCCACACAACTCTCGTGATCTCCACTAAACTCTGGATTTCCTTCTTCACTAAAAAAACACTCGGGCTGTGAGGGAGTGGCGTCGACCCTTAGTACAGGTGGAGTCGTGACCTGGCCAGGGAGGGAGGGAGGGCGGGACGGAGGGAGGATACCTAGTAGAGAAGGAGGAAGAAGGGAGGGAGGGAGGGAGGGAAGACAGCTAAGAGGTAGGGAGGATGGCTTCAAGGCGGGATGATTGGAGAGAGGGAGAGAGGGAGAAGGAAGGTTAATAGAAGGAAGGGCGGGAAAGGGGGAATATAGCTAGGAAGGAGGGAAGGAGGGATGCAGGGAGGAATGATGAGAAAATGGGAAGGAGTGAGAAAAGGCAAGGATGGACGGCTGGGAGGTGAAAGAAGGGAAACGGAGAAGGAAGGAGGAGGGAAAGAGGAAAAGCAGGTGGGAGGTAAAGAGAGATGGAAGGAGGGATGGAGTGAGGAAGGGAGGGAAAGGGAGAATAAGTGGAAGGGAAAGGGGTGAGAGGGAGAGTTAAAGAGCTATTCCATCACCTCTCTGTTCTCCAAACTTTTTTAAAATTTCACCAAATTCTCCCCAGTTTCCTACCGCCTCCCCCAGTCCGCCTCCTGCCCTTCTTCCCCAATCTTCCTCTCCTTCTCTCTCTCCTTCCCCTCCTTCTCCTCCTTCTCTCTCCTCCTTCTCTCTCTCCTTCCCCTCCTTCTCTCTCTCCTTCCTCTCCTTCTCTCTCCTTCCCCTCCTCTCTCTCCTCCCCCTCCTTCTCTCTCTCCTTCCCTCCTTCTCTCTCTCCTCCCCTCCTTCTCTCTCCTTCTACTCTTCTTCATACTTACGTTTTATCCATTTTTGTACTTTAAGTCATCAGTAGATCTTATCATTCATTGCCTTGTATCCGTATTACACGGATTGGAGAGAGAGAGAGAGAGAGAGAGAGAGAGAGAGAGAGAGAGAGAGAGAGAGACATTAATTTCTCATTTCCTCCTTTACTAGTATGTGGTCTTCCTCTGTTTCTTATATATTCTCCGCCAGTTTATTAAATTCTTTCTATAAATCTTTCTTTCTTTCTCCTCTCTTCATATCTCTCTCTCTCTCTCTCTCTCTCTCTCTCTCAACACCCCCCTCCCCCACACCCTCACGGGACCTTCACACCCCTGAATATTCATCCCTTTATTTACCACACTCTTTTCACACCGATTCATCATCATCTTCTTCTTCTTCTTCTTCATCTGTTATTGCGGTTTTTCCCTTGTAACTGTTATTTCTCTTGACCTTTGATTCCACCTCGTTTATCACGTTCTCCAGCTCCGCTTTCTCTACAAATTGGAGTTTTTACGGTTAATTAAGTATGTGTGTGTGTGTGTGTGTGTGTGTGTGTGTGTGTGTGTGTGTGTGTGTGTGTGTACGCTGATGCAACTTTAAGATTGTCGTGTTTGTTTGTTTATCTCTCTCTCTCTCTCTCTCTCTCTCTCTCTCTCTCTCTCTCTCTCTCTCTCCCACCACCACTATCTTAAACAACAACCACCACCACCACCACCACTATCCACAACCATCACAACCAACCACCACCACCAACAATCACCACTACCCCCAACCAATCACGACCAACCACAAAAACCAACCACATCGACCACCACCAACCACAACTACCACACACTACCACCACCACCAGTTCCCATCAACCATTGGAGGATTTTATCAAGCATTATACACACATCCTGACAGATACAAAATTCTCCGACCTCTGTTACCGCTGCTAATTATTTCCTTGGTAATGAAGGCCTATAACTCGCCTCCATTTTACCATGTCCTAGGGCCAAGCATTATAGTATAGCCTCTCTGAGTATTATCGCTCAATTTACGTCATACTTATGAGGCTATGTCATTAGGCCAAGCTTTATAATATAGCCTCTATGAGTATTATAGCTTAATTTACGTCGTTTTCATGAGTCTTATAATATGAATCATACCTAATGGACGTCGCTTAGAAGGATATTAAGAACTTATACATTCCTAGACTTCACTGTGTTATAAGGTCAAGCATAATTTCATACGTGTAAGTCTTATAGTTTAATCTAAATCGCATTATGTAACCCTATGGGGGAGGTCATAATAATCCCTTCTACTTCACCATTTTATAAGACCAGATTTACTATCATAGCTTTTATAAATCCCATAGCTTAATAATTGTCTCATCCAGGAGTATAATAACTTTAGCTCTCCATCCTATTATAAAATTACTCTAGGTTAATAATGGAGTCTTATAACTCTATAGTATTTTTAGACCATTCTACCTTATTTCGTGTCTCTGCCATGAGTGTTATAACCTTAAATTCTACTCCCAAGTATTATATCCCATGAGTATTATACCTTAACTTACCGGTACATTAACTCGGCCATGGTTAAGAAGTTATATAGGTCAAGTTTCTCAAAAATTCGCAAGATTATTTTTCTTCATTAACTCCTCTAATTACAGGTGCAGTATCGGTGTTATGGCGCCATCTTGGGTATCTATTTATCTATTTGTCTGTCTGTCTGTCTGTCTGTCTGTCTGTCTGTCTTGTTTATAGTTAAGGTGTTATCTTATCTCCAGTTAGACGGTAAGAGGTGAAAGGGGAAGAAGGGGAAGAAGGTGAAAGGGGAAGAAGGGTCAGGAGATGGAGGAGGAAGAGAGAATGGGGGGGAAATGGGTAGGTGGGGGGAGTTGATGAGGGGAGAGGTAGAGGATAGGAGTGGGGGAGTGAAGGAAGGGAGGTAGAGAGAGTGAAGGAGGGTGGGGGAGTGAAGGAAGGGAGGTAGAGAGAGTGAAGGAGGGTGGGGGAGTGAAGGAAGGGAGGTAGAGAGAGTGAAGGAGGGTGGGGGAGTGAAGGAAGGGAGGCAGAGAGAGTGAAGGTGGGTGGGGAGTGAAGGAAGGGAGGTAGAGAGAGTGAAGGAGGGCTGGGGGAGTGAAGGAAGTGAAGGAAGGGAGGCAGAGAGAGTGAAGGAGGGTGGGGGAGTGAAGGAAGGGAGGTAGAGAGAGTGAAGGAGGGTGGGGGAGTGAAGGAAGGGAGGCAGAGAGAGTGAAGGAGGGCTGGGGGAGTGAAGGAAGGGAGGTAGAGAGAGTGAAGGAGGGTAGGGGAGTGAAGGAAGGGAGGCAGAGAGAGTGAAGGAGGGCTGGGGGAATGAAGGAAGGGAGGTAGAGAGAGTGAAGGAGGGTGGGGGAGTGAAGGAAGGGAGGCAGAGAGAGTGAAGGAGGGTGGGGGAGTGAAGGAAGGGAGGCAGAGAGAGTGAAGGAGGGCTGGGGGAGTGAAGGAAGGGAGGTAGAGAGAGTGAAGGAGGGTGGGGGAGTGAAGGAAGGGAGGCAGAGAGAGTGAAGGAGGGCTGGGGAGTGAAGGAAGGGAGGTAGAGAGAGTGAAGGAGGGTAGGGGAGTGAAGGAAGGGAGGCAGAGAGAGTGAAGGAGGGCTGGGGGAATGAAGGAAGGGAGGTAGAGAGTGAAGGAGGGTGGGGGAGTGAAGGAAGGGAGGCAGAGAGAGTGAAGGAGGGTGGGGGAGTGAAGGAAGGGAGGCAGAGAGAGTGAAGGAGGGCTGGGGGAGTGAAGGAAGGGAGGTAGAGAGAGTGAAGGAGGGTGGGGGAGTGAAGGAAGGGAGGCAGAGAGAGTGAAGGTGGGTGGGGAGTGAAGGAAGGGAGGTAGAGAGAGTGAAGGAGGGTGGGGGAGTGAAGGAAGGGAGGCAGAGAGAGTGAAGGAGGGTGGGGGAGTGAAGGAAGGGAGGTAGAGAGAGTGAAGGAGGGTGGGGGAGTGAAGGAAGGGAGGTAGAGAGAGTGAAGGAGGGTGGGGGAGTGAAGGAAGGGAGGTAGAGAGAGTGAAGGAGGGTGGGGGAGTGAAGGAAGGGAGGTAGAGAGAGTGAAGGAGGGCTGGGGGAGTGAAGGAAGGGAGGTAGAGAGAGTGAAGGAGGGTGGGGGAGTGAAGGAAGGGAGGTAGAGAGAGTGAAGGAGGGTGGGGGAGTGAAGGAAGGGAGGTAGAGAGAGTGAAGGTGGGTGGGGGAGTGAAGGAAGGGAGGCAGAGAGAGTGAAGGAGAGTGGGGGAGTGAAGGAAGGGAGGTAGAGAGAGTGAAGGAGGGTGGGGGAGTGAAGGAAGGGAGGTAGAGAGAGTGAAGGAGGGTGGGGGAGTGAAGGAAGGGAGGCAGAGAGAGTGAAGGAGGGTGGGGGAGTAAAGGGAGGCAGAGAGAGTGAAGGAGGGTGGGGGAGTGAAGGAAGGGAGGTAGAGAGAGTGAAGGAGGGTGGGGGAGTGAAGGAAGGGAGGCAGAGAGAGTGAAGGAGGGTGGGGGAGTGAAGGAAAGGAGGCAGAGAGAGTGAAGGAGGGTGGGGGAGTGAAGGAAGGGAGGTAGAGAGAGTGAAGGAGGGTGGGGGAGTGAAGGAAGGGAGGCAGAGAGAGTGAAGGAGGGTGGGGGAGTGAAGGAAAGGAGGCAGAGAGAGTGAAGGAGGGTGGGGGAGTGAAGGAAGGGAGGTAGAGAGAGTGAAGGAGGGTGGGGGAGGGAGAGTGAAGGGAGGTAGAGAGAGTGAAAGAGGGTGGGAGAGGAGGGAAGAAAGTGGAGGAAGAGGAGAGAGAAGTCGACGAATGATAGATACGAGAAAAAAATAATATACAAAATATATAAAAAAATGAACAAATTATTAGAATAACCAAACAAGTAATATAAAAGATAAAAAATAGCATAAAATAATTAGGAAAAAAATGAATAAATAAGAGGAATATTAATGAAAGACTTAATGAATAGATTAATAAACATAGAATAAATATGAACAGAAAAGAAATTAAAAAATAACTTCAATAAAAAAAACCACAAATTGTACCTCAAATATAAAAAAAATAGCATAAATCAAAGTGGATATAAATGGATAAATAACCCGTAGACACATAGGGTGAACAAATAAGAGAGAAAGGCTTTTTAAATGGTCGCCTAATGATGTGATAAGTTCCATAACCGACCCTGAGCCTAGTGGGGTGCCGCCCGCTCCTAAGGTACATTAATTGTGAAATAACCGACCAGGCCGACACACTTCAATAACTCCGGGTCCTGTATCGGTTAATTTAATACTATTCACCTTTATTTCCTGGATTTAAATCTTGTGTTTCATGATGATTAACTATATTATGTTAGATGTGATGATTCTCTGATGGGGTTGCGTTGTGGATTTCGTTTTAGAAGTGGGATATTGGTTTTTAGTCTCTACGGTACAACCCGGTTCTAGCGGACCCCCAGCTGGGTATCGTGATGATCCGCCTGGTTAATGAATGCAAACGCTTCGGGTCGTCATCAGCATTCCGTTTACGAGCGTAACGCGTGGGTCAGACGAAGGTAAAAATGAGAGAGAGAGAGAGAGAGAGAGAGAGAGAGAGAGAGAGAGAGAGAGAACTTACGAGCTGTTAGGAGAGACAGACAGACCTATAAAGGCAGCTTGACAGAGACGAAAAAATAAAAAAATTAATGGTATCTAAAAATAAAAAAAAATAAAAGGGCCATACCCGGCACTGGTTAAAATCAACATCTACAAAGTGTTTCTGCGCAGACCTGAAGCGCATACGAGACAGTCAGACAAACATACAGAAACAGGGAAAGATTTACTGCAAATATAATAAAAAAAAAAAAATGCTGAAATTTGCAGTGTTCTGTCAAGCGTCACTGGCTGGAACGAACACTCTCCAGCTTATTACGGCGCCCAGAACGCACACTCCATGCGCATTGTGTAACCAAACATCAATCAAAATTTAGACACGTGACACCTACATGATGCGGGGAGTAAGGGCGCATCCATCACCCAGCGCCTAATCTGACCATCACAACAGGGAGGAAAGATTAGTTAGCTAGTTATAGGCTGAGGTACAGGAGGCAGTGTGTAGCATTTGTACTCAGTTGATGTACTAAGAGTGCTTTGAGAGTGTAGGGATAATTTCAGTATGTTGCTGGGTAAATTTACCTCCAAACGCGTGAAGAATGTACTATACGATTTGTACACTTGTTGGTCAGTGTGTACAGAGGGAGTTAACATGCTGGGAAGACATGCCAGTAGTTGTGTACACTGGCTTGATGGTTGGTCCCTGACGCATATGTTGATGGATGTAAGTATATACACACATGATTAATATGTAAATTAGGATGTATATGTACAATTATATACATCGATACATATACTAGCAGACGTACAATATATATGGATGCAAATGACTATGTATATATAGAGAAGTAAGATATACATATTATTGTTTATTAACAGATATAATGGAAGACATAACTAAACACACAAACACACACATGGAAATACATAAACATTCACATATTCACAATTACACAATTATACACATCCAAACGAGTACACACACACACACATACTGACATTTACTCTGACAGAACATGCTAAGGCACCACACACACACAGACACTCAGCGGTCGTCACCTTGTCAAATATATCGCTAAGAAAGGTTGTTTTTCCCTCTGGTTTCGTGTCAAAAGTCTCAGATGATTAACTAGGTATAAGCGTTAGTCGGGCCTGGTGTGTGCCTGCATGATGTGGTAAGTCTGCATCGATTTACATATCAAGAGCGAAGGAATTATTTCCAGTTTGTGTTGTGGGGTTGAATAAACTCGATGATTAGATGGACTTAATTCCAGTTTGTGTTATGGGTTGTCTAGATATGGTGATCATAGATTCACTATTTTCCTCTTCTTTTTTTTTCGAGTCGTTGATTTGATTCTATTTTTAACATTTATATTCGCCATTTCTCATTTGTATTATGATTCCCTTCTCTTCTCCTTTAAGTAACAGAATTATATACAAAAAAGGAAGGATTCAGTTTATGTATAAGACTTTTTTTTTTACAGGAAAATTATAGGAATTTCTGAGAGCAATAGATTATACACTTATCATTTCCTATTTTTTGCTTGTGTACATTATTCCTGTTTGTTATACTTATTCACGTATATTCTGACAATGATTATGTGATAATAAAGACATATTCTGCTTCTTGATGGAGTATATAGGAGTATATTTCATTGTTGACGAGTATATATCACCTTTTACAAGTAAGTATATCCCAACCTTCCATATAATTCATCCCCAGTGTAGTCATTATACCACATCCTAATTATACCACAACGAACATATATCATCGAGTCTAACAGGTATATATCCTAACTTCCTGTATAATTCATCTACACATTGTAAGAAGCAATCTACCCCCTCCCCCTAACCCCCCTTCCCTTAACCCCCCTCCCCTCCCCTTGAACGAGCCCAAATTGAGATATATCCCCGCGCATACTCACATATATAAACAAACCCCCACTACCCCCCCCCCTCCTAGACAAAACCCACACAGGAGTAAAATACACACATAAATAAGGGGTATAATAAGCGGTGGACGAGCAAAGGTCCACGGAAACTTGTGCTGTTGAGAATTATAACATTATCAAGGGTCGCCAGTCACGCCAAGCTTGATGTAGTGGGGTATATGAGCCGCCCTGACGTGACGCTCCCAGCCCAGGCCACGTGAAACTGCTTTCAGGTCACGCACATACATACATACATAATAATGGTTGCTCCTCGTATAACGAGGATGGCTGGCCCTAGGGCCACCTTGGCGTGAATTTGTTTCATGGTGTAGAAGCTGTCGCCAACACAACAACCATACCCTTAGTTAACGAGCTGCATGACACAGTGTCAAGGAATAGTCCGAGAAGACCGGACAACTCGCCAACTGCACTGGCTAACCATTACCCCGGAACACGTTCCGCAAATCGATTAACATCCAGGTCCCCAATTACTGATAGGGAAGACAGAGGCAAATAGCGTAAAGAACTTGCCCATAGTTTCACCCTGCCCAGGGATCGAACCCGAGTCCGCTCGGTTGCGAGGCGAGAATACATACATACATACATACATACATACGCTGAAGGAAAGACCCCTACACCGAATCGTCTTGTTTCTTATACACGAAAGCACTGATTAAAGGTTTCTTGTATGGTCTATGTGTACACTGTACACTTGAAATCTGTATATATTATACTGAACTGTATACTTACTACCTACTTTGTATACATACTGTATCAGTGTGTGATGATTTTACTGAATTTCTATCTATCTATCTCTCTAATATACGCGAAAACACAAACAAGGACCTTACAAATTACGCCATCAAGACGCTTACCCTAATACACCCTGGCGTATAATTGCTTTCACGTCAAGAGACAGGTAACACGATACGCAAAAGTTTATGGGGTTAATTATCACCCACGACAACACAAGTGCGTAGACTTGTTACGCAAACACACCTGGACGAGGAAGTTTTTTTTTTCAATTTATTTGTATTTATTTAGTTATTTATTTAGTGCAGTTGATGGCCTACAGAAGTCAGTTTATTTTAGGTCTTACAATGGGATTTTAGGAGAGGGTACAAAGGTATTTTACGAAGGGATTTCAGAACGAATTACAAAGGGATTTTAGGCTGGGTTACAAATTACAATGGGATTTTATATGGGATTACAAAATAATTTTAGCCGGGGGGTGATATTGATAAAACACACACACACACACACACACACACACATACACTTTTTTTTTACTCTGTCATAAATACCTGCGATATATTTATTTGTATTCATGACTTATAGCCTGTACTTACACTCATACACACAACACTGTAATCTTTTGAAAACACAACAAAATACAGGAACTGGCGGAAGAACTTGACAACAACAGTACCTCAGGCAAGAGTGAACATTATATAGGGTGTCTCAGTAAAATGGTCCTGTCTCCCTCCCTGCCTACTCCATGAGACACTGAGTTAGAGGGAGGGAAGGATATATTTCTGCGACACCCGTATATTTATTTTTCAATCGATATCATTATTTTAACTATATGACTAATTAAAGTTATGAACTATATCAAACTATAGTTATTCACCAGGTCTATATTTTTTGTTCTATAGATACATCACTAACTAAAGAGATATATATTTCACGTAGAATTAGCCGTTATATAACTACTGTATATTTAGTAGTTATTACCACAGTATTTCACCCCCCCCCCCCCCCCCCCGTTAATAACACTATGACCAGCTATGGGAACAATATTACCAGCATATAGTTAATGTATTCTCTAAGGCTATACAGTATATATTTTTCGTAAAGTTAAGTGCTATTGGTGTTAATGGCGGAGGCTGTGTTTAATGACGCGTCACTCTAGGGAATGAATTATTGTGGCGTGAACACCACTCAGGTATACCATTATGAGGTACTGCACGCCACACACACCTACCTGTCCCGTCCATCACACCTGTAAAAAAAAGTAAATTAAAGTAAGTAAGTAGGTAAGTTACTCCCTTGTTATAATTTTAAAGTAATTGTAAGTAAGTAAGAAAGTAAGAAAGTACATTAATGACACACAATAATATCTTGAGAAAAACTGAATCTTAGGTCCAAATTTCCCCTCCCCCTCACCCCCTCCCTCTCCCCCTCCTCTCACCCCCTCCTTCTCACGCCCTCCTTCCCAAGATGGTGGGCGGGCACTGTCGTTAAGCCCAAAATGTTTTTGTTCCTTGCCTTAATCCTTCCCCACGCTGCCATCTGGATCCTTTGGAAATCCAGTTAAAAAGTTGCCTTGAGGGTTGATTTAAGTTAAGCTAGGTTAGGTTAGGTTGGGTTAGGTTAGGTTAGGTTGGGTTAGGTTAGGTTGGGTTACGTTAGGTTAGGTTGGGTTAGGTTAGGTTGGGTTAGGTTAGGTTGGGTCGGGTTGGGTTGTATCAATACTGAAACCAGGACAGCCTGATGCCTTTCGTCCCATATCACTCACCAGGTGCCTGTGTAAAACCTTTGAGAGGATGGTTCTTGGCAGACTCTTATATAGAATCAGAGAACACATGTCTCCTAACATAAATGGCTTCACCCATGGTAAAGGTGTACATAATTGCATCACTACACTTTTAACTGTACATGATGATCAAAGGCACAGATACACCACATTTCTTGACCTAAAAGCTGCATTTGATATTGCCGATAGTCAACTTATATTGTACGAACTAAACAAAATGGATATAAGAGGTAGGCAATATCACACTCAGCTATGCTGATGGTATTCTCATATACAGTAAAACTCACCGTGAAATACAAATCACCCTGAACCATGTACACACAGTCTGTTAGACCCTTGGTGTTAATATCACTGAGATAACTAAGGTGTTCAACAAACAAGCTGATAACCGCAAACGCGGTTTTATTGAAACCACAGTCACTGACAGTCTCATCATCACTGATTCTCTATCCTCACTACTTGCCCTTGACACCCTCAACTTCAGTTGTCACGTGCTTGTCTCTGAAGCCAGACACAAATATGGGTACCTTGTTGACCGGGGTGTTAAGATCAAACTATTGTGGATCCCCTCTCACATACGCCTCAAAGAACATGACAGAGTTGATGCCATCGCCAAACTCGCGTATAATAAAGACACTGTTGAATACAATTTGGGTCTGTCAAAATGAACCCTTAAAACTGTAATTAGGAAAGAACTTGTTGGTGAATTTGACGCAAGTAGACAAGTGCAAACAGGCACCAGTCAATCCACTGTTTGCCATGATGAGATGTATCAAGTGAAACATGTATATGGAGTAAGTAACAAGATCACTAGATTACAAGATGTTTGTAACACCTAGACTAAGGTTAGGATATAAGTACCTCTGGCAGTATGTCCCTCAAGCAGATGTGAACAAAACTAAATGTAAAGTGTGTGGCCAGACATATGGCCACACACTTGAACACTACGTCCTCGACTGTGTGAAGATAGAACCTTTTAGGGACAGGTCCAAGCACACTGTGTGTGAAATGGCACAACACTTCATCTCTAATGGCAAGATAGCCGACATATTAAGATTGTATCCACTTTTTTGCACTCAGTAGCTATACCAGTTCCCCTGTATGGAACCAAACACACAATGTGCTTGAATACTTCTCACGCAAATGTGAATAACAAAGTGTGCGGCCTGACATACTGCCTCACTCCTGTCCTCACGCAGTTGTGAATAAGTTACCTTCTATGTATAGAACTAAACAAATAATATATATTAAACACACTGTAACATTCAGTGCCATAATACCCTGACCACCGGGTTAGTTATACAGACCCTTAGTGAACTCTACTCTGTAATCCTTTTGTGCTATCTCTCACAGAATGATTATGGGGTGCATAATAAACTAGCTGATGTAAGTGGCAAAACTAAATTAAACAACAACAATCCCACCACAACCACTACCAAAAACAACAACAACAACAACAACAACAACAACCACTCCCACCACGACCTCAAGACAGCAATATTGAGTCCTCGGGAAAATAAGGGCCGTTTAATTACGACCATTTACACAGTGCTCAACTAGGTCGTTCGTTCTTGACTACGACATACAGTTATCGGGGAGGGGGGGGGGGGGAAGGGTGGAGGGTGAGGGGAAGAGGAAGAGTTGGAAGAAGTGGGAAGGGGGATAGGAGAGAAAAGTGGGATGGAAGTAGATAAAAGGAAGGAGGAGAAGAGAGTTGGAGATGGGGGAGGGAAGGGGAGGAAAGGGGATAAGGGAAAGGGGGGTTGGAAGTAGGATGGGTGGCAGGAGGTGGGTAGGAGGGGGAAGGAGAAGGGGGGGGGAGGGGGGATCTTCTCTCAGCTCCGTCTTGTTCTCAATTAGATGTATTTACTGAGAGCTGTACATCTTCTCCCGAGGGTAATATAGAGGTCTTGGGCTTGTTGCTGGGAGAAGGAGGAGGAGGAGGCAAGAGAGACGAAGACTGAGCTGGGAGGAGGAGCTAGGAGTTGAGAGTGAGCTGGGAGGAGGAGCTAGGAGTTGAGAGGGAGCTGGGAGGAGGAGCTAGGAGTTGAGAGTGAGCTGGGAGTGTGCTAGGAGTTGAGAGTGAGCTGGGAGGGGGAGCTAGGAGTTGAGAGTGAGCTGGGAGGAGGCGCTAGGAGTTGAGAGTGAGCTGGGAGGAGGAGCTAGGAGTTGAGAGTGAGCTGGGAGGAGGAGCTAGGAGTTGAGAGTGAGCTGGGAGGAGGAGCTAGGAGTTGAGAGTGAGCTGGGAGTGTGCTAGGAGTTGAGAGGGAGCTGGGAGGAGCTAGGAGTTGAGAGTGAGCTGGGAGGAGGAGCTAGGAGTTGAGAGTGAGTTAGGAGTTACGCGTGAGCTAGGAGTTAGGAGGAAGAGCTAGGAGTGAGCTAGGAGTTAGGAGTGAGATAGGATTTGAGGCTATAGGGAGTATCAAAGGAAGAAAATAAAATGGATTAACAGGAGGAGAGAAGAAGGAGGAAATGAAGGAAAGAAAGAGACGAAGGAAGAAACAGAAAGAAGGAGTAGGAGGAGGCGGAGGAGGAGAAGGAGAAGGAGGAGGAGGAAGGAGGAAGAAGGACCAGAAGCCAAGAATTCTCATTTTCATTTGAGGATTTATGTAATGGCCCCCTCGTTTAAACCACCTCCTCCTTCCTTCCTTCCTCCTTCCTTCCTTCCTCTTCCTCCCCTCTCCTCCTTCCTTCCTCTTCCTACTCTACCCCCCCTCCTCCTTCCTTCCTCCCCTCTCCTCCTTCCTTCCTTCCTCCTCCTTCCTTCCTCTTCCTCCCCTCTCCTCCTTCCTTCCTCCTCTTTCCTTCCTCTTCCTCCCCTCTCCTCCTTCCTTCCTCTTCCTACCCCACCCACCCCCCTCCTCCTCCTTGTGGCAAAATGCTCGCCCGCCGCGGGTTTAAGTGTTCTTGTTCTTGGTAGTGTTCTTATTAGTGTTCTTGTAGTTCTTGGTACTGTTCTTACTAAGTGTTCTTGTTGTTCCTGGTAGTGTGTTCTTATAAAGTATTCTCCTTGTTCTTGATTGTGTTCTTATCAAGCGTTCACCCTCAACTGTCACGTGTTCGACTTAAATGTTCTCCATGTTCTTCACCAATCTCTCAAAAAAGTTCTGAAAAGTTCACAAGGTTATTTCCTGCCTTGAGGTGTGGATGAGTGAACGTCTGTACTTACGGTAGAGTCTCAGTGCAAGTTTGGCGACATTAAGTAACATTTCTATAGCGTTCGTGAGCCAGTTAGATGGATTCTTACATCACCAGTAAAGAAATTTAGTTAATATACAAATTATTATGTTCCGATAAAAAAAAATTATTGTAAGAATCTCTGAGAATCATTGTTTGTTTTGAAGGTTAAGTGAATTAGTTAATACTGTTCTCAGCTCAGCTCAGCTCATTTTATTTTTAAGAATATGGTATTGTATCTCAGCTCATTCCCTGCTCACTCTCCTAGCTCTTCCTCCTTAGCTTACTCCCAGTTCACGAGTTACTGTAAATTATAAAACTGTATCTCACTTTAACAGTCTCTCTATCTCAACCAGTTACAAAACCAGTCAAGGAGAAATATTAAACTTACGATATTCTGAAAAAAAAATTTATCGTCACATCAGAAACAGAAATAAAACTTACGAACTGTAGAAGAAAAAACCACATACATAAACCATGATGTAAGGACGATCTCACCTCACCATCATATAAACAAAACTTACCTGAGAGATTCCAGGTACAGGTAATGAATACAAAGGTGTCAGAGGGGAAAATAACACACACACAAAACACACTCATAGATTCTTAATCAATCATGTTTCTCCTGGTTGTAATTTACTCGGAGGCATGTCAATCAACAAACCAATTTCCCTTCCCGTGACTAACAAGCTTTAATGTTCCACCTAACTACCGCTATCCCACTATTGCAACTCACAGTATGGGGTGGTAGAAACGGGCCAATTTGTCTTGCAATACCTCACCCCATCTTGACTGGGTTAGTCCTCAAGATGTCAAGCCGATCGCATCCTTCTCGTCCCACTTGATAGGGATGATAATTGCACCGAGTCCCTTCACTTGTTTATCATTCATTCGCTAATTATCCCTAAGAGAGTTTGAGGGTCGACCTGATGCTATAATCTAAGGCTCTCTCTCTCTCTCTCTCTCTCTCTCTCTCTCGCATGGAGGAGGAGGAGAGGGAAGGAAGGAGGCACGGAAGGAAAGGAAATGAAGGAGAGGGGAAGGTTAATATTGGCGTTTTTCGTCATTGTTGTAGTTGTTGGATGGTTGTTGGATGGTTGTTTGAGGTGGGGATGGAAGGAAGGGTGATTAAATTCAATGACTCTTGGATCGTGGTAGTATTGTTGTTGTTGTTGGTGCTGTTGTTGTTGTTGTTGTTGTTTTTGTTGTTGTTGGTGGTGGTGGTAGTACTTGTTATTGTTGTTGTTTATAGAAGAGCAATGTAGGGCTGCTGGTTAGGTGGTGTCCGGGTATTA
>CAUDMG010002816.1:625000-632500 GCA_958450375.1 Homarus gammarus | reverse complement strand
CCACCACCACGTACACACACCATCACCACCACAGGCACACACCACCACACACCAGCATCACCTCACATCACCACCACCACCACGTACACACACCATCACCACCACAGGCACACACCACCACCACCACCACCTACACACACCATCACCACCACAGGCACACACCACCACACACCACCATCAATGTCACCACCACCTCCCACTGTTATACGAAATTCCTGGCCTGCTCGACCTTGAATGATGATTGTATACCAAAATATCTTTCTCTTTTCTAATGACATTCCTTGACGGAGGCGCTGAAGGGTGAATCCCCAGGGAGGCGGAGGAGAGGAAGGATAGAGGATGATGCAGCAGGATACACCGCAGGCAGGGGTTCCTATAGAGGCTGCCAGGATCCCAGTTTCCAGATTACCGGGGCTGTGAGTTTCCTCTTCCTCCGAAATGGTGATGTAGGGGCTAGTGTAAGAGGCCCATTTAGGCTACGACACAGAGAAATAAAGTCCCATCATCACACACACACACACACACACACACACTCTCTCTCTACCTTAACTAGATGCAATTCTCTTATCAACACGTATGATAATTTTTTTTTTTTTACTTTTACGCAAGGAGGTTTACGAAGCATGAACCTAGTGGTGGTGGTGGTAGTAGTGATGATCGTGGTGGTGATGGTGGTGAACGGGTAGTGGTGGTGGTGAGCGGGTAGTGGTGGTGGTGATGGCGAGCGATGGTAAGCGGGTGGTGGGCGTGCGGGTGGTGAAGTCCTGGCCCACCCAGCTTGTACCACGGGGCGCTGTCAGCCGCTCTGTAGGGGGGCAGCACTCCCTCCTAGTCGTTGTGCAGAGAGGGAAGGATGCAGGTCTCTACCCCCACACGGTTGTATTTCCTCCTCTACACCGCGTTCAATTTATCACCATACTTATCCTCTCTCTCCCTATATCTCTCTTACCTTCTGTCTGTCTCTCTCATTCTGTCAGTCTGTCTGTCTATCTCTGTCTATCTGTCTATCTGTCAGTGTTATTTATCAACATACTCCATCCCTGATAACGAATTTATTATTATCCTGCATTAATCAGTGTTGCTGTTATCGCGTTGTACATATTCCTACAACGTGTTAGAGAATGATAACAAGTGACTCTCTCTCTCTCTCTCTCTCTCTGGTATTGGTCTGGACACAAGGAGCTCTGGAGTGGCGTTGGCTGCCTGTGTTGTTTCCATATATAGAGAGAGAGAGTGAGTCATTATTATAGATATATGTACATTATTACTTGTGATGGACATATGTTGTAGTATGAGGTGATGTGTGCCCTCCTACCAGGTGATATATGAGGCTACACACACACACACACACACACACACACACACACACACTAAATAGGTCTTTAAGAAAAACCCTAATTACTTCCTATCAACCCACGTGACCACAATATATGACAACAACCACTATTGTCACCACTACCACCACACTACCACGATCACCACTACCACCACCACCACTATCACAACACCACTACCACCACGACCACTATCATAACACCACACTACCCTCACTACTACCACTGTTACCACCACACTATACCACCCTTTCCACTACTACCACTGCCATAACACCACGTTAATACCACCACTAATTTATATCACCTTAATTTAAATTCTTCTGTTCTTCCTAATATCATAACTAACCACAACTACCATATAAGCAACCACGCAACTCTCTCTCTCTCTCTCTCTCTCTCTCTCTCTCTCTCTCTCTCTCTGACAATGTACCCACCACACTGCCTCGCGACTACAAATCTAGCCTTCTACATCCCTCTAACATCACCACAGTAGCAGTAGAAGTAGCAGTAACAGAACCAGGCAGGAGCTACATGGGACACGCAACTGTATTATCAAAAAATCAAGACAAGAAAAAGTAACAATAGGAACAGAAACAGTTACAACAGGAGCAGTAAAAGAAGCAGTAACAGGAGCAAAAGGTCCAGTAGCAGTAGCAGTAGCAGTAGCAGTAGTAGCAGCAGTAAAAGCAAAAACCGTAGTAAAAATAGGAACAGGTAACGTAACATCAACAGTAACAGGAACAGGAGCAGTAGCAGTAATAACAGCATCGATAGCAAGAACAGTAGCAGTAAAAACAACAGTCGCAGCAGGAACAGTATCAGCAAACAACAACAACAGCAACAGTAGCAACAAGAACAGTTACCACAACGACAACAAGAACAGTAGCAGAAGGAACAGTATCAGCAACAACAAACAGCAACAGTAACAACAACAGTAGCAGCAACAGTAAGAGCAGTAACAGAAGTACTTAGTATGGGTCAGGCAGTAGCTGTGGTCGCCGTTCACGTCAGTCAGGGTAGTCATATTACCTCACAGCACCTGGCATGACCTGAGTATTAAGAGGCTCTAGTTTAGTCTGTCTTCCCTTTCCTCTTCCCTCTTCTCCTCTCTTGCCCTCCCCTCTTCTCCTTCCCCCTCTTCCCTCCCCTCCTCTCCTTCCCCCTCTTCCCTCACCTTCTCTCCTCCCTTCCCTTCCTCCTTCTTCCCCACCTTTACTTCTCACCCCTCCTCCTATCCTCCTTCTTCATCACCAACAATGCTTTCCTTCCTTCTCTCCCTCTATCTTCTTCCCTTCCATTCCTTCTGGCTCTTTTTATTCTCTATCTTCCTCTCTACCAACACCGCTCTCTTCTTCTTCTTGTTGTCGTTTCCTCATTTTCTTTCCTTTATCGTGTGCCTTTCTATGCCATTCATTTATCTTATTTTACCATTCTTCCAACTTTTATCACTCTCTGCCTTATTCACCCCTTAACTATTTTCCTGGTTCTTCTTTCATTCTATTTTTCCCATTTGTTTATTGTCTTGTTTCTCGAATCTATTATTATCATTATTACATCATCACCATCATCATTATCACCATCATTAACACCATCACTATCACCATCATTATCACCATCATCACCACCATCATTATCACCATCATTAACACCATCATTAACACCATCATTATCACCATCATCATCACCATCATCATCACCACCATCATTATCACCATCATTAACACCATCATTATCACCATCATCATCACCACCATCATTATCACCATCATTATCACCATCATCACCACCATCATTATCACCATCATTATCACCATCATCATCACCACCATCATTATCACCATCATTAACACCATCATTATCACCATCATCATCACCACCATCATTATCACCATCATTAACACCATCATTATCACCATCATCATCACCACCATCATTATCACCATCATTAACACCATCATTATCACCACCACTTTTTCACCCAACCGTAAGAATTATATAGACACTCCTTCAGCCTCCTTCTTCCTTTAATTAAGGTGTATATCAAAAAACGTCAATACAGGTACAGGTATAAAGTACAGGTACAGGTATAAAGTACAGGTACAGGTATAGGTACAGGTATAAAGTACAGGTACAGGTATAAAGTACAGGTACAGGTATAAAGTACAGGTATAAAGTACAGGTACAGGTATAAAGTACAGGTACAGGTATAAAGTACAGGCATAAAGTACAGGTACAGGTATAAAGTACAGGTACAGGTATAAAGTACAGGTACAGGTACAGGTATAAAGTACAGGTATAGGTATAGGTACAGGTACAGGTATAAAGTACAGGTACAGGTATAAAGTACAGGTACAGGTATAAAGTACAGGTACAGGTATAAAGCACAGGCATAAAGTACAGGTACAGGTATAAAGTACAGGTACAGGTATAAAGTACAGGTACAGGTATAAAGTACAGGTATAGGTATAGGTACAGGTATAAAGTACAGGTACAGGTATAAAGTACAGGTACAGGTATAAAGTACAGGTACAGGTATAAAGTACAGGTACAAGTATAAAGTACAGGCATAAAGTACAGGTACAGGTATAAAGTACAGGTACAGGTATAAAGTACAGGTACAGGTACAGGTATAAAGTACAGGTACAGGTATAAAGTACAGGTACAGGTACAGGTATAAAGTACAGGTACAGGTATAAAGTACAGGTACAGGTATAAAGTACAGGTACAGGTACAGGTATAAAGTACAGGTACAGGTATAAAGTACAGGTACAGGTATAAAGTGCAGGTATAAAGTACAGGTACAGGTACAGGTATAAAGTACAGGTACAGGTATAAAGTACAGGTACAGGTATAAAGTACAGGTACAGGTACAGGTATAAAGTACAGGTATAGGTATAGGTACAGGTATAAAGTACAGGTACAGGTATAAAGTGCAGGTATAAAGTACAGGTACAGGTACAGGTATAAAGTACAGGTACAGGTATAAAGTACAGGTACAGGAATAAAGTACAGGTACAGGTATAAAGTACAGGTACAGGTACAGGTATAAAGTACAGGTATAGGTATAAAGTACAGGTACAGGTATAAAGTACAGGTATAAAGTACAGGTACAGGTATAAAGTACAGGTACAGGTATAAAGTACAGGTACAGGTATAAAGTACAGGTATAAAGTACAGGTACAGGTATAAAGTACAGGTACAGGTATAAAGTACAGGTACAGATATTGGTACAGGTATAAAGTACAGGTACAGGTATAAAGTACAGGTACAGGTATAAAGTACAGGTACAGGTATAAAGTACAGGTACAGGTATTGGTACAGGTATAAAGTACAGGTACAGATATTGGTACAGGTATAAAGTACAGGTACAGGTACAGGTATAAAGTACAGGTACAGGTATAAAGTACAGGTACAGGTATAAAGTACAGGTACAGGTATAAAGTACAGGTACAGGTATAAAGTACAGGTACAGGTATAAAGTACAGGTACAGGTATAAAGTACAGGTACAGGTATTGGTACAGGTATAAAGTACAGGTACAGGTATAAAGTACAGGTACAGGTATAAAGTACAGGTACAGGTATAAAGTACAAGTACAGGTACAGGTACAGGTATAAAGTACAGGTACAGGTACAGGTACAGGTATAAAGTACAGGTACAGGTATAAAGTACAGGCATTGGTACAGGTATAAAGTACAGGTATTGGTACAGGTATAAAGTACAGGTACAGGTATAAAGTACAGGTACAGGTATAAAGTACAGGTACAGGAATAAAGTACAGGTACAGGTATAAAGTACAGGTACAGGAATAAAGTACAGGTACAGGTATAAAGTACAGGTACAGGTATTGGTACAGGTATAAAGTACAGGTACAGGTATTGGTACAGGTATAAAGTACAGGTATAAAGTACAGGTACAGGTATAAAGTACAGGTACGGGAATAAAGTACAGGTACAGGTATAAAGTACAGGTACAGGTATTGGTACAGGTATAAAGTACAGGTACAGGTATTGGTACAGGTATAAAGTACAGGTACAGGTATATAGTACAGGTACAGGTATAAAGTACAGGTACAGGTATAAAGTACAGGTACAGGTATAAAGTGTAGGTACAACTTTCGACCCCTGATAAGAGTGTAAGTTTTGAGTCAGACTCACAGGAATTAGACATTGTTTTGTTGAGCATGAAGAGAAAGTGTGTGTCGCATACTGATGATAACTGTCTGTCTGTCTGTCTGTCTGTCTCTCTGTCTGTCTGTCTGTCTGTCTATCCATCCATCCATTCATTTTACCGACACTGCATAATAATCACAACCATGACTAATTGTTAGAATTGTAATGGTGGTAGTTAATGGTGGTGTGGCTGTCAGAGGTCGTTCGGTTCCAGGCGGGTAGTTAGTGTCATTCACGCTAAAAGGCTAATTTATTGATGTCATTTGCTACCACCGTCTAGTTAGAGTTCGTAACAAGCGGTAGTTTGATGATTAAGGGGTGATTTCTCGACACAACGTGGTTCCTAGCAGATTAAAGGGTCATTACTTAACACTCATGGGATGTAGTAATTAACTGGGTCATTACTTAACACTCATGGGATATAGTAATTAACTGGTTCATTACTTAACACTTATAAGGTAAAATTCTTCTGAAACTATTCGATAATTACTTACATTACTTAACATCAATAATATACAGTAGTTCGTAATCTGAAGGGTCATTACTAAATACATGGGTCATACTAGTGGTAGTTAGCACACATATGGTTGGGTAGTTTTAGATCATTTTCTCCAACACACTGCTGACTTCTCCTAACAGGTAACCAGTAGCAGTATGGTCCATCACGACACAACGGCAAAACACCCAAAGTGATAAACTGCAACAACTGATGCAGCAATTACCAGAGAACTTGAAAAAAAAAGTAGCTATAGCACAGGAGGTGGGCGCCTCGAACTGGCTAACAACGTTACCGATAAGGGCAAAAGGTTTCAGCCTTAATAAACAAGAATTCAAAGATGCCATTGCTCTAAGGTACGGTAGGCCAGTAGAAGGTTTGCCCTCCCAAAGCGTGTGCGGCTCATCTTATGACATCGACCACGCCATGGTGTGCAGGAAAGGGGGCTTCGTATGCATGAGACATGACGCAGTAAGGGATCTCACAGCAAATATGTTGAAGGAAATCTGTGATGATGTCAGGGTAAAATCGACCCTCCTTCCATTGGATGGTGAGAAACTCCGTCACAGGACTTCCAACACATCCAACGAAGCCCGCGTGGACGTCAGTGGTCGAGGATTCTGGACGCGGCGACAGCGAGCCATGGCCACACGTCACCGTAACTTGTCTCTTGAGGCCGCACACAAGAGGAACGAGAACGACAAGATTAGGACGTAGCGAAAATAATTCAGAATGTGGATCACGGCAGCTTCACTCCTCTGGTGTTCACAACATCTGGCGGAGTGTAGCCAAGTGCAAGACGCTTCTACACAAGGGTGGTCGAGGTGTTGTCTGGGCAGAAGCAGCAACCCAGAAGCTACGTTGCAGCCTGGTTGAGATGTCGACTGTCCTTCTCTCTGCTTAGGTCTGCATTGCTCTGCCTCAGGGGAACGAGAGCATCGGCCCCAAAGCCGACAACAATTGCAGATATTGACTACAAGGCAACAACATAGATTTGCGGATTTACTAACTCAACACAGCTAGGGTAGTAGTAGTAGTAGTAGTAGTAGTAGTAGTAGTAGTAGTAGTAGTATTTTATCATCAAACGGCTCATTAACTCACCTAGATCTCGTTCAATGTTAAAGCAAGTCATAGTTCAGAGACAAATGAGGATTGATTCAGATCGTTTGCTGTTCATCTGGAGGTCGTTAGTAATACTTGTTTAGGGGTTTCACATACAGTAATTGACAGACAAATGACGCAGTAGTTCACGCCCGCCACAGTTATCCAGCCACCGTCCCCCCGCCCCCACAGTGCGCGCGATGGGTGGTAATGGTCGTTAGCGGTGAATATAATAACCAACTGAACAATCCGGTGGTTAATCCGTCTCAACCAATTGTGGGACCGGAAACGTGAGACAACCGGCCAATCGCTAACAGGATGCTGACCACGGGAGTTAAACAGGGGGGGGGGGGGGGGAGATATAAGCTGTAAACATATAAATACAAATCTCTCTC